>APFE031367927.1:0-42803 GCA_000404065.3 Pinus taeda
CCTTTCAGGTTCACTGCGTGATGTGTATACAATTCCTAAAATGCAGTCTAAGATGATAAACAACTATTTAATCTTCTTTTGGCAATGAAAATCCTAGCTACTAAGGAAAGAGGAATGAGGGTCTTTCAACAAAGAGCATAGAGCACACACTAAATGCACTGTCCTAAATCAAACCAAGCAGTCTAAATGCAAATACACATGCATGTATTTGTTTTCAGCCTTATTAATGTATGAATGAAAAGAAGAACGCTAAGTGCAAATCTGAATTTCTTTTCAAAATGAAGTGAAGATAAGGGCGACACTTTGTGATTTCGAAATGGAAATTGTTTTCGACACTTTAAAAACTACTAATTCAAATCATATACAAGAGTAATAGTACAATCGAATATCAAGAACAATGGGATTCCCTTCTATGACTGAAAACGACACTTACGACACTTTCATATTAAGAAATGAAAGTTCGATTACGCTACTTCTTTGTAAAAGAGAACTAAAAATGGCACACAATACATAAAAACACTTACAGTTCTTTACACAATAGAGGTGGAATGATGGAAGAGAAGGGAGTTTTCACTGAGATATACTGACCACAGACAGCAAAACTCCTGAATAGAACTGAAAAGAGTGAAGAAAAACCAAAGTCTGAAGGTAAAATTAACCTTCCCTGACCATCGCACCTGTCACACAGGGAATCCAGTATGCATCTCACCTACTGCACACGGGAAGTGTGATGCATACAGACTGCCTTGAAGGGAGGGTGCGATGGTACCGGTGCGAGACTTTTAACCAGTCTTTGCTCAAAATTTGCAGTTCAGTTCAGGGATTTAGGCTGAGTAAGTGATGTTCAGTAAATGTAAATCACAGGGGTTGACCTAAGGAGCTTACTAGAGCCACCACTTAGGGCAATTAGAGTGTTTGTAGATCGATTGTTCAATTTATAAACAAAACCCGGAGATAGATTGAAGTAGCATTGATCTACTTTGCATTTGCATAGAAAATGAAGTTCGAAGGCTAGCTGGCTTGACTTTAGGCTTCATCTCAAACAATCTATTCGATCCCCAATGGAGTCGCCATTTTGTTACCAGGAATAGTGTCCACTCGGAGCTGCTATTCCCACTAAGCCTGGTAACTATCTTAGAAACAAACAAGTTAAAACTACTTTCGCTTTCCTTTATGAAAAATAGACAAGAGGGGAACAAAGGACACCAACCTTTGTCGTGCGCTTCGTTTCTTGCTCGGTTCCTCTCCTTCTCGATAGATCTTTGCCACTCCTTGTTTGTCTACGCAGCTTCAGAGAGCACCTGTGGAATCAAAGCAACATAATAATATCGAAGAACAGAGATCTATATTCATAAAGAACACAGGACCAGATATGTACTAACCACATCAATGCATATATAATCAAATACACAAGAATGTGGAGGAAAACTTGAATAAATTTATTAATATCAAGAATAGCAAGAGGATTACAACCAATTGTTCTGACCCAGCATCATCCTCCAGCAAGAAAGCCCTTATTCACCTCAAGTAAAGCTTAGATCACCCAACACTATGATGTTACACCAGAAAACCAACAACACTTCTCTACAAGATACAAGATTCTAGCCTCTAACCCCTGATCTCTGGGATGAGAGATATATATATAGATATTTGCAGAGGTGTGAGTCAGCTCTGGGTTTTTGATTAGTGTCATTCCACTGATAGTTCTTGGCTCCACTTGGAGATTTCATTGATCTCTTACTCATGCTTGGGCGAATTTTGAGGGGCAAGTGTCATATGAGAAGTTTCTAGAATATTCCTCGATCATCCACTTAGCAAACTGTCTCCGCCACTTGTCTATTTTCATCCATCGCACCCTATAGAAGGACTTTTTAGTATGCATCACACCTCCCATGTGTACAAGGTGAGATGCATCGCACCCTGGCCATGGAGCAATCAATATGGTCCAGTTTTGTCCAGTTTTGAGCAGTTTTTTGTGGAGAACTTCTAGGAGATGATGTAATCAGTTGACCTTGTTCTTTTAGGGTGTGAAGCAATACTTTTAGGGACTTATGAGCCCTTAGTTTATGGACATTTATGATTGGGGTTGCAGTGGCCAAAAATGTCTATAACGCAAACCCAGATGAATAGAGAGAGATCTTAGGAGAAGTGTGTGTCTAAAATGACTCTCAAGTCATCTCATTTTATAGTAAAACGTTGAGCACTTGTGGGGTTTATTTGGTTGCTGGCTGACCTTGACGAATTGTCTCATAACACAAATAAATTCATATCTCGATGAATACTTATCAGAATCGAATGATATTTAGATCAATCCTACACCTCTCGATGAGAGGGATCCAAGAAAAATATCAGCTGCCATTATTAATATGACCCACATGGAGTTTGGCCCTAGTTGCCAATTTTAACAAGGCGAACCACTCATCCTGCTCATGTGCCATAGGAGAAGGTGAACCACTCATCCTTCACATATCTCATCAATCGTAGGGGAAGGTGAACTACTCACCCTACACACATGTCAACCATCATGGGTATCACAAGGGAAGGTGAACAACTCACCCTATTGTCGCTCATAGCTCTCAAGAAGTACCCCAGGCCCCCAAGAGCTCCCAGAGTTTAATGTTCAACTGGACCCTCCTAGTAAGGTCTATCCACAACTCCCAGCCTCTCTTTGAAGAAAGTAATATTCTCATTCAACAATGAAGAATCTAGGTAGCTTTCCAATGCACCATAAAGCGGTACCCAATATATGTGGAGTATGGATTCTCTGAAGAATATCACAATATAGCACGTGCTCAAATGGCTCACTGAAGAACTTCTTCAATTGAAATGGCTCTGTAATAAGTCATGCTTGATACTTTATACAATCAGCCTCAATAGTGATTTCAGAGCAACCGAATCAAGAGATATAATACTAGATGTTCTCTTTCCATCCATCATACTGCCAACTGATCCAACATCAAAATATTCATGCAATATTGGATTTCATCAGTGTACCTCAAATTATAGACAATAGAGTCACTGAGATATCTTACTAGGTAGCTATCAATATATAGATAGAGTCTTCATAGCGAGGCATTTATCTAGGATACGGGGATGCCACTAGAGATGCATATGCAGACCAACAACTTTTTCATTAGATCTTAAGTGCGTGAAACAGATTATGAAGGCTAGGTCTACTCCCTCCTACTTTGAAAGGGTCATTAATTAGATATCATCAATATTTACACCTTTATGGCTCGACTATAACTTACTCTGGATATATATAGAAAAGTGACCTTGCCAAAATATAACCAAAGTCATGATCATGCAATTTTCATGCAGTCTTTCAAATAACAGGGATATATATGAGTTATTTCCCTTATCAATAAACATTTGGCAAGAAGAGTCATCAGGTCATACTGCCAAGGATTCTATATCTCCCTCTGAAGACTTGTTTCACGTGATCATCTAGCTTTCTACTATGAGCTTCTCAGGCAAGGGATGATACTTTTCATGAGGCAACTGCAACAGTAAACTTCAAGGAAGCTCTAGGTCAAAGAGGAAAATTTTGAAGAATCATCATGGTTCTTCTTCAATCAAGGAGAAGAAATTATCCCATGAGATTATTTCAAAATGTCTGAATTATCCTCCATTGCTAGGTGATAGATGTTAAAATCAACACCTCATCTGCTTATCATGCTCGTATAGAATCTTTCATGCACTTTCTTCAAGGCACCTCAACTTTCATTTGATAAGGGTTGTTATAGAGATCTTCTCCAAAGTCCCATGCACTTCTTCACTTAGTTGTTCTTTAAAAAAAAGTTTCAAGAGTGTTGCACCCCTTTTGGAAGATCCATGTAGCTTCTTCCAAAGATAAGCTATCAAATGTTTCCATATGTCTTGTTCACAAATTCGATTTTGAACAAGGCTATAAAACAATCATCAATTTACTAGGGCTACAACATATCATTATGGCTACTGGACTGTAGTAATACCATGCATAATACTAGACTTGAAAAGAGATCATAGATGATGCTGAGTTGTAGAGAAGTGTCACACATAGAAGAATTGATGCCAGATTTTAGGCTTCTGTGGAAGTTTTTTGCAGTGGTATGATCCAGATTGTCCACAGTTTTTTGTTCATTGTGTTGACGTTTCAAACCCCAAAGGGGGTCCATCATCAGGAAAAATCAGAAAGAAAATGCCACATATTATTGTGAGGTAACCAACAATATTCACTGTATAGGGTTGTATGATAGCTTCAGGTGTTCAAACTTCCAGGAGCATGAATCCTTTCAAACGATCCAAGATCTTTTCTTATAAGCATGTCTTCAGTAGAAGCTCTGCTCTGCTACTTAAGGCTTAGTATAGAAAAGCTAAAATAGGGTTAACTGTGTTATAAATATTGAATGATTTCATCGCTTAATGCCTATAGCTACTGTAATTCATAAAATCTCCAAAATTCAGCTCAACTGATATAAGAACTATAGATCATGTCACTATAGAGAGTGCAAGACTTGGTTCACATTCAAAATTTATCACTGTATGATGTACGGAAGCATTAATGCTCTGGAGCCTTAAAAATGATCCATTGATATAGGGGTCTTGGCTTCTTTTACTTTATGACTTGAATTACAGTTGAGTCTAGAACAATAGGAGAACTAAGCTTCTTCTTTTATAGGCTTTAAGGGGAAGAGAAGCTCAAAAGTTCAACATAAAGATATAACAAACAAATGTCAACATACTACCTAAGGCCATGATTGGTGACTATCGTTGGAAAATTTTCAGGAAACTTTGATGTCTAGTCGAGGGTACTATGTAAATTGTCTGCTGAGTTTGGAGATATTTTCCTATTATAGAAAGAGCGTTATGTTGAGAGCGCCTTTCTAGAGGATTTTCCAATCATGCTTCATAGTAAGTGTTCCAATTTTGAATCTCCAGATGTAGAGTCAGGGTCTATAAGGCAGAAACACACATGCTTGCATCTGAAATCTATTGCTATCAATAAGAAGTGGTTGTAACATTCCCATATCTCCAGTGATCAAATGGAAAAGACACTTGGAGCCACTACTGTGATCGAAAGATACCTGATCTGTGCTTATTGAGGTGTTGGGCACATGATCTTGTTTGCCATTTGTTCAAGCATAATAAGGAAAGTACCTTTAGCATGGAAAAATGGTTATGGCATCAAATGTTTGAAGAGCAAAAAACCAACAATGAATTTAGTCTTTATAAGAGCAAAGTTCATCCATGCATGAAGGTCTTATAATCCTGCACCCGGGATACATCATAACACAAGAAGTTCTGGAGATTCGTATTTGCTTATCTAAATCACAGGATACATTAGGACTTATATTTTTTATTGGAAGAACGCATATATAAACCTTATGCCACTTATTCAGGATCTATGAAGAACTGAGGCTTGTAATATGACTAAAGCTAGTAGTGATGGAAACTGTAGAAGCAACAACAAAACATACTTCTTCGCAGTATTTCTCCATACAGAGGATACTTACAATTTTTTTCCATGCATACTGTTATGCCTTATTTGTAAATAAATCTGTCCTTATGTGGCATGAAAAGAATCTAATTATGCCTATATATGACAACAAGAGCATGAACTAGTTGGAAGTCAGAATTGAGGTGTCCTCTGTCCTTTTCCTGACAGAAAAACTCAATTACATAAAGAGAATAAATAGCAATTTGTCACAGTATAAAATCATTTAGAAAGACAAGGCATATGATACAGAATTAGAATTAGTTCCTTTATGTTTTCACCTATAATGCACAAGCTACAGATGTTAAAAGACAAGATTTTTGCTAAATTATCAGTGTCTATACAAGCTCTAGTTTGTTCAGGGAATATAACCAAAATCCCTAACTAGTTTTCTCAGTTACACTTTGCGATGTTGTTGAATGGGTATAGTATTTTTGTCACCTGGTTCAGTTAACAATATGTAATTAAGGAAGGCAAAGTCAAGAGGTCCATCACAATTTAGGCTAAAATATCAGTTAGATAGAAAACTCCTACATGTTCCTACAACGGATTGTACTTTTTAGTCCCATTGACCAATCTTTTTTATCACTCCTTAGACATTAGTAAAGTTATATTGTCTTTTCTTATCTACCTAGAAAGTATAATGTGATCTAGGTTTTGAGGACCCACTCGTTTCCCTTGTGAGATTTACACTAAGTAAACAATAGCTATGCATGTATTTATTAGGATCATGAAGTTTGAGGTGGGATATAATGGAGAACCAAGCCTATTTTTCATGGGTAGTTAGCCTTATTGGGAAAATCCTTTCCTTATTTTCATGAATATTGACTGTGTTAAAATTTCTATGTGCCAATGAGCTTCTTGGAGCTCATGGACTATTCATTGCTGAAAAATTTATTGCTTATGTACTCCATTGTGGGCATAGATTATGGTTAGATTAAGCATATGGCTGTCCAAGTTGAGTAAAACCTGGACAAAACTTTGACAGGGGTTAGCATATGAATTTGAGACTAGCATGGCAAGATAAGGGTGAACTAGAGTTGCAACACCCTCTCTACCATCCTCATGGTTGGAGACAAAAGAGGTTTCATTTGGTCAAATACAATTCAAATAATTATTAAGAATGAGCCCAAAAATATTAACATTTTGCAGACAACATATCCAAAGCTTGAAAACCACATTTAATCCTTCTAAAGATCACCTTGCACTAGGGGTCTGAAAGTCCCATTATATGCATGAAAATATTGTCATTTACCTTTGTGTAGGATCGATACATCATCATACTTTTCTGAAATTTCTGGTACTCCTGCAATGGTATTGAACACATTGGATGTTTCTGGGCCCTCAAGGATGTGAGCAAAAGTATTCATGCATTTTGTGCAACTTTGGTTCCCTTTGGGCATCCTGAAGATCTCAGTACTCATAGTTTTGATGGGACAAAGGGGTATGGACCCTCTTGCTAGAGCCATAAGGTCTGATTCCTTGAGAGGAATAGCTAGTATCATATGGTTGAGAATCATGATTGCGAGTCCTGAGGCCTGCCATGGTTTGGCTGAGTTGAAACAGAGGGCAGGTGGCATGTGACTCTTGGGCTGCGTCAATCTTATTTCCCTGAGAGTTTTTCCTAATAACTTGAACCAAACCTTCCTTAACACCAATATTGGGATGAGGGGCCAGATTAAATGGAGGAGCTTAAGGGTGTTGAGGTTGCGAGGCATGCAGCTTTATATTATGAATTCTCTGGTTATGACTTTGGCATCTGACATAGGCATTAGGCAAGCTAATGTAACATAGATCCTGATCAAACATCTTTGTGTGCAGATGTATGTATGCTTACCATAGTTAGTTCTTGTAGCTATTGTAGTGGTTGTTTAGGTGGTTCATTCAACTTATTTTTCCTATTAATAAAATGTTTACTTCACAAGTACCAGTTGTTTATGTATCCTTTTTGACATTTTTTGTGAATATTTTAAGGTCAAATCTTGTTGGTACTCATCATATTTTCAATCACAGGTGCATTGGGATGAAACATGTGCAATTCCACGACCAGAGAGATTTTTTCCTTCAGAAATAGAGTTGTTTGTGGCACCTTCTACTCTAAACCCTCAGCCAGTTCATAGGAATAAAAGACCTCCAACATATGTGTTTCCTTCATCCACAGACCTATCAATTCTCGGTATACATTTGTATTAATTATGTGATATGTAAGTTTGATGAATGCAATGCACAACTATCTCATGCCTTGTTGCTTCATAGATTCTTGTAAAACCTCAGTTGACTCCATCAGTGCGATCTAGTATCTGCGGACATTGCAATGCCAAGAGATGAAGGTAGGTAGAGAAAGTGAGTTGGAAAGCATTCAAAAGCCTATTTTGTGGGGAGCAAAAGTGAATGATGTTAAACTAGGCTCTAGGCTCTCAAAATCTACCACTAGGATCCAAAAATTAGGTGGTGATCTATAGGTTTGAACCCACATTTCATTAGCTCATAAATGGAAGGTTCTAGTTCCCAATATGGTAAATATATCCTTATTGCAATATTTAACTAAAATTGAGCTACCCACATTAACAAAATTGCAACAGAATACACAATAACACTCCACAATTCCAAATTAGAAAGCACCCATCGATCGCTTCTAACAATGTATGTACTTGAAAGTTAGATTGTTAAAATATAAATATTTACTGATATGCCACCTTGCTTGATAAGTTAGCTCAATTAAATTGGCTAAGATTACACTGACTAGTTGTTAGATGGTTCCTCTTCTGACAATGTCAAGACAACTCTTCATGTTGGTATAAACTGCTTCATATATAGATGTGTACCCCTTTTAATTCTCCATTCAATTTCCAATTTACATAGCTAGTTGTTCTCTTCCCAATAGCCCTAATACTCTCTCTTTGAATACTATTCTCACAATCCATCCTACAATTCGTGCTACTTCTTATAGCAACAGTTTCTGACAGTTTCCTTATCCCTAAAATCCCATGGCTCAAATGCGATGACTCATATTATCAAAGGTATACAAAGAAGTTTGCAACCTTGCTGTATTGCTATGGACCTATAAATATGAACTTGCAATCTTTAAAGTCTCTACAATCTCATCACTTCATGCGTCAAAAAGCATTTGTTTTTCCACTCAGTTCAGAACCAAAGCATCCATGAACAATTATTCTTTCACTGGGGCAACTACAATTGACATTGATTTCATTACAACCATATGAATTTGCAAGTTCAACCACTTTTGAAAGGTTGACATGTGACTCCTACCAATTTGAAGAACTATAGGATGTTGCATTTTGTGGAATTCTAAAAACTTATCTGAGTTGTGATATTGTTGAACAATAGTCTCTACCACAACCATTTCAGTATAAAGCCAGGCATGGAAACAAATGAGAGGTGTAAGGGTCATATAATGATTATCAATCCAATCCATCATTGGCACTATATTGGACCATCAACAATGTATTTTGTGATACAATATTTGGACTAGATGGTGTGTAGATCCTTGGAAGAGAGATATGCATGCATACTTGCACTCCTTTCTAATGGGCACACCTTCCTAAGAATGGTTCTCTGATGCAGATTAGGATGTACTCCTTTAGGATATATTTTGACCACAACATCTCATCTATAAAGTAGATCAGCAGATGGATCATTGCTAATTCGTTGACAGTCTGCTAGGATTTGTGCCATCGTCGTGTATTATTTTTCTTCGGCTATTGAATGCAGATGCAATATTGAGTGTTCATATTTGTGTGTACTTGTTGTTCATATGGCCCCCTTTTTGAGGGGGTTGCCTAGACACGCCTTTGGGGAAACGTGTCTTGACACCAGGGAAACATTTTTTAAAGTGCAATGTTTCCCAAGGTGCAATGCACCTCTAGAGTCTAGGAAACATGGGGGCATCCACCCTGAGGGACATGTCCTTGTGCAACATTGAACTTAACCTCTCAAATGCAATTGCTTGGTATCCTTCTAATTTGGCCTTTGTGCATATCCCACTCTGCTTTGGGGCAGTGCTTGTGGCTTAATTATTTTATTTTTTTCCAGTTGTTTCAGGGTGTCTTTTTTTATTTCTTTTCATTTGTTGCTGCTTTGAAAATTGTCATGTGATGTGAATTTGATATATCCTCTTTACAAGAACATAATAGAGTTCCCTTTTTTTCATATTTTTGTCCCTATTTCTATAGTAAAACCTTATACATGGAAGGCATCAATGCCCCTCGTACTGATATATGTGGATGTGTGCATTGATTTCCTATTTTAGGTTTTTCAACTTTCTTGCTGAGCTATGGATCATATTTTCTAAATATTGTGATTCAAATGCATGCAGATTCCTGTTAGTTTTCAATAGAAGAGTCCAGGGAGTGAGCATGAGTCTCAACAAGTTGCCAGAGGATGAAGGCAGAACATGAATAGTCATCTTTCTTCAGCTAATCCACGAATCCATGCTGGCTACAACTGCTAAGAATTTTAATTCTAGATAGAGCTCTGACATGGTAGCAAGTTCTTCCACAAGTACTGTATCAACTAATCCTCCCAGGTATCTCACCAGAGTGAGTAGGAGAGCACTTAACTCCCCTCTTGAAGAATCTGCCTTTCCTCCCCTTCCTGGGGCATCAGAAAATGCTTCACATAAATCTGGGAACAAAGGAAGGGAATAGTTTTTCTGTCCAATTAGAAGGTTGAGTTCCTTCTCTCAATGAGGAAGGTGGCTTCAATGTTGTGCACCGATTCTGGAATGCTACAACATTGTCAATTCGATTCTCCCTATTTCTTTTATTCTCAAGTTCTATACTTTATTCCAAAAATGTGATATAAGGCTAGCTTCATTTCTAAGGGCTCTTCATGGGCTTCTAGGGAAAAAGCATGGATGCCAATGCCTCCTTGTTTGAGAAACTTTTTTCTCTCTATTATTATGATCCAGATTAGCAAGGAGACTTGTTGGGGTTATCCTTTATGTCTCTACATGGACCTATAACATTTTCCTCACCAGAGGATCAAATTGAACATTGTGTGAGTTCTTTGATTATGTTCTGAAACTCTCACAGGAAAATTACCAAAGGGGTATCAGCTGACCACAAGTTTTAGCAAGTGAAAAAATGGTCCGTCAAATATGTCACCTTGGTTGAAGGCAAGATTGATTGATTTCCTTTCCCTTGAATATTTTTATGCATAATAAGGTTTTTTATGCTTCAATCTAGAAGAGAATTGTCACTTGTATGCTTCAGCCAATGTGACTCTTCTATAAACTGTGAATAAATGTTGGAATAACATTGATCAAATTCTTCCAAAACTTTTACAATGCATTACAATGCCTGATGTCAAACCATGGAAATGTATGTAATCATGTTAGCTATTAAGAAGCTTCTCCCTGGTTGACCATAAAGGCTGCAAAAAACCACAGATGGTATAGTTCCAACGTCCCCATACTAATAATTGAGTTGTTAAAATTTTCTGTAAGTCCAAGAATATCTATGAAGTGAATAGTTCTCGATTTTTTGCTAAGTGATCTTCAGGTTTGACTCTTCTATAGAAAATAACATAAGCATTAAATGTCTTTATCCTATCTTCACTAACAGGAGAAATTTGGTTTTCATCAGAGTCATACCACTAGTTCTCCTCTATTAAATTTACATATTCTATGTAATGGTCACCTACTGTACTTCCATAATGGTTACTCACTGCATACAACTCATAGACCAACAATTGTTTTAGGTCGAGATCAACTCTATTTTTTTTTTCATAAACTGACAATATAGAAACATTTTAATGTGAACAAGTAGTAGGTGCTTAGCATAAACCTAATTTTCTAATTACTCCAGAAATTGAAGAAAATTCACTTACAAAACTCCATTTTAACCCATAAAAGCCTCATTAAATCTTAGTTCCGTAGATATAATTTAGAAGAGAGAATTACTCCGAAGAATATATAGCATGGCCAAGCTGACTTATAATACAACCTAGTATCCCATAAAATAGCTTCCCTCCAATGGAAAGGTCTAGAGAAGATATTGCCAAACTGTTGGGCATTAGTGGAGATTGTATGTGTCTGCCAAACTTACAGTCCTAGAATGTGTGGTTAAGTCCTCTTTCTCATCACACCATACATGAAGCATTAATGGGTCTGGTTCTAGCAAGTCTATGCTTGCTAGCTACTCCTTGAACTGGGAAATGCCATTCAAATTCTCTAAAGCATGGATGCTCAAGGTGATAGCATTATTTTTCCTTTACAATTTGATTCTCAATGTCCATAACCATTTGGAAATATTCTTCTTAGTGGTACCACTCTTGAGGCACAACTATTGTAAGGGTTCTCTTAAGTGTCTGTTATGTTTATTATTTCAAGGAAGAAATGCATATACATTTGTACTAAGATAATTTTTCAGGAATGTTCTTCAAATGTAAATCAATTGACCAGATTCAGATTCAAATAGGTCATTCCATTTTTCAAAACCCTTGTCTTAAGAGGAACTTGACACCTAACCTTGGAACTGAGACGAGAAACATAGTAGCAATTCAAAGACACCAAAATATTAATTACTACTGATGCCAAGATCTCAACTAATTTCTGGATCACATTAGATTCTATCATTCCATATTATAAGAAAATAAACATTTTTTCATCCTTTCTAAATTCTCTTGAGGACAAAGAAATTCTGAAGAGTGAAATCAAATGCTTTGCAAATGATATCCTTTAGAGAAAAGAGGCCATTGATACCAAAGATATTCTCAGCAAAGAGAATCCAATGTCTAATCACAGTTTTCCACAACACATTCCCACTGATTTCTCTAACCCTCTACTTTGCAGCCAACACCAATCCTCTGGTCTTCACTGTAAATAATGATTTTACTTATTTCCATAGAGAGAGCACAAGCTCTGTCACTTTTGGAACTTCACATTTGAATCAATCTCCTCAATTTTGTTCATGGAATTGGTGGTAGATGGTTGTTTTATATCTTATTTGCAATTTATTCTTAACTCTTGCATCAAGAATTTTGGGATTAGCTCTAAACCGAATTAAGCCATGAGACTACAGATTCTCTACAAATCTTGGTTGTAATAATTTTTGCTTCTTACATTTTTCTCAGTTTTATTTTCATTTTGTGTGTGTGTGTTGTAGGCATGCAGATATAAGAAATAAAACTTTTTCTTCAATCCAGATTCCAAAAGTACTTTCATCTTTTTAAATGTTGGTTTAGAATCTAGTATCATTACTATTAGTCTACATTTAGTATTTGACAGGTAAAAGTTTGGTGTCAAGCCTCTGTTGCTACAAGTTGAAAGGCAAATTGGTCCTGAATATAATTTGGGATAATATATCTCTTAGAGATCATTTAAAGAGGGTCAGAAGAAAGTCTCTTATAACCAATAGGGAGTTGGTCATCAGGAGCTGCAAGGTTGTCCAACACTTTGGAATCTTTATCCATAAGAGGAAAAAGGTGAAGAAGATGCTCTTATTCACATAACTTAAAGGGAAATATAACCTTCCCTATCTTCTTACCATCACTAGCCAAGGGCATAGCATCAACATGATCTCTAGAGGTCAATGGGGATGGTCGATCCAAATTTTGAGGCCATACCTCTAAGACTCTTGGAATACCAAGAACATCTCGAAGGAGATGGTCACCCTTACATAGCCTGCAAGGGAATTTTACCTTTCATGGAGGATCAAAAGGTTTGTCAACGAGAAGTGCATTTAGAGCAATAACTGCACAGTTAGCCACTCTCTTATCTGACTTCATCTTCTTTGTCTTCTTCTTCTTCTTCTTAGCCTCCTGGTTACTAGATTTGAAACTTTCATTGGGCGAAGTAGAAGATGATGGTGAAGAAATGGGGGAATAAGGTGAGGGGTCAACCTTAGAATCATCGTGACGTGATTCGAATGAAGGAGATGTTTGGATAGGAGACGAGACACTCGAGACCACCGAGGTCCAAAACAACCAGATAGGTAATCCAATGGTTAACCCAGGAAGAAACAATGTCTCCATATAAGGAGCACTAGCATTTCCAAAAGAATGAAAAGGACCAGGATTCCCATCTGAGGGGGATCCTTGATTGGTGGACTCTGGAAATGTTGCCATTGGAATCAACCCTAGAGAATTACTAAGGAAGATAAATTTTACCAGGAATATTTCGTGGGAAGTTAATGTTAAAACACTGAAACAAAACTTTTCCTTTTCATGTTTTAAGAGTCAAGAAAAGGATGAAAGATGACTCTTGTCACTTTCAGATTTAACAAGATCTAAAGGGCAAGTGCTCAATGATCTTTTAAAATTAAAGAGTTAAAAAGACCAAAATGAATACTCAGGATAATCTAAGCAAAAGGATTACCAGGTAACCATGAACTACATAATACCTCCTGGCGAACTGAGAAGTATGATCAAGTAATCTCCCCGAATGTTGTGTTCGGTGTATCACGTTTACAAGGCGGAAGACACAACTCCCTACGAATAAAGGATGGAAAACTTAGTGGGGTCTCCCTTTATATACATGACAGTACAAGTAGCACAAGTCCGTACTAGCGTTGTCTAATGACGAAACGAATGACAATTGTTAGGTTTAAAGACATCGGAACACGTCTCGAGCCTAGACCTGCTAAATTTGATCGTTAGGTTTCAAATGCACCTTAGGTTAATTGAATACATTTTAGATTTTATCTTGAAATTATGTCTTGGTTTTTAGGCCTTATTGATGTCACTCGAAAAAATCTTATGTGCATCTAAACGAGATAAGAACCTTTCAATTCGATGAATTTTTTACCCTAGTGAGAGTAGAGAACACACTCAATGCAACAAATAAGAAATTGAAAGTGAAATAATCTTTTCACTATTTCACTTTTTGAAAACAAAATGATGAAAAACTCTTTCCAATTCCTATCTTTCCTATCAAACGCACTTCAAGTAGTCCTTTCACTAGTAAAGAGAATTCATTTATTTTCCAATGCAAATGACGATGCAACTCTAGTATTCAATGATGCTAACTAATGTAACATATTGATTCAACAAATTAGAATTATGTATTTTTCAATGAAATGAGGAAACAAATCTTTCACCAACACTTCAATGAAACATTTCCAATACAATCAACCTCAAGCAAATGCAAAGCACAAAAGGGAATTCCTTTCAAACTAATGATGCACAAACTCAACCATGAACAAGATGAGAAATGTGATCTATGCCTGAAAAGACACGCTCAAACAACAAACAAAACTTTTCAAACTTGTTAAATGGAAATCAAAGGAACAAAAAGACTAACAACCAAAATGAAAGGAGCAACTTCACTATCGACTTGACTTGATGAGCACACAAATAGGTGAATGGATGATGACTTAGATGCCCTAGGGTTACAAAAAATCCAAGAACTCAAGAAACAAGTGAAGAAAATGCAAACCAAACAAGCATAAATACCAAGATAAAAGAGCTTTCCAGCCAGGGAGAGCATAGTCAAAACAAGCTGAGAGGTAGAAATCAAAAGGGAAAGACACATTGGTTATGATCCAGGGGAAACCCTAATATTCACCTATAGGAATTGATGTGACTTCCTAACGGACAACAAGTGCCAGAAGGGGGTCGGCGCGACTATTTTTGAGAAACTCGTGTTGATCAGCGTGACTGTTAGAAAAATAAACGCGCTGACTGAGGATTCAAGGAAAAAAATAAAAAATTTCAAAGGATAAAACTAGACTTGCCACTATAAATTTTAGCCTCAGAGCAGTAAAACAGGAAAATAAGAGAACAAAACCATAAAATGGCAATCAATCAAACAAAAGGATTCGCTCCCTAGTGGAGTCACCAATTTGTGGTGTAGGTAAATTCTCAGTGCGAACACAAATAATTCCTCTAGCCCGAGAGAGCGGGTCTAGTCACAAACAAATATTCTATGGGAAATCTCCTTAAGCTAGAATCAAATAAGAGGGCCTACCTCTTAGAATGTTATTCCTCTTGCTGATGATCCTGCTTCCTTACTCCAACTATCTTTCATTTCCTTCCTTCGAATACCTGAAACATGCAAACAAACAACAACAACAAACATAATAGCTTACAATATTTCATTCAGCCTACTTAACAGGTCAAGGAACATTAAGCCATAAAGATGTAAGATACAACTTCATGTAGGAAATCAATTAATAGTTGTATTCATATAAATTCAAAAAGAGATTACAACCAATGCCTTAACATTGTTGGTCTCCTCCGACGTATCCGGGTTCTCACACTTCTGTTAGCATCTCATGGGTAGCCCCAACAATGGAAGTTTTAAGGCTTCTTCCCTTTAGTCTCAAACCAAACCAAAGACACTATTCTCCCTCAAACATAAACTGGAGAGCTACAAGCTATAGATGTCTTATTGATTATTCAAGCTCCAAAAATACTAAGACTGAAACTACATCCAAAAAACTCATTAGGCTTGGGAAAGGAGGGGCTTATATAGCTTTGATGGAGGGGAGATGGTTCCTCGTATCATGGGAGAGGCATTATCTCTTGGGTTTGTCCCATCCTAATAGGGGAAAGGAACCCAAACTGAATTCCTCGGCTCCATCCAGCCCAACCATTTATCGGACTTCCGTTACGAAGCTTCTAGACCTCGAAGCTTCGACTCCATATTTAAAAAACTTGCCAAAAGAGGATCGACATGACTGATACAAGGATCAATAGCTCTTATCAGTGTTATTGCCAGTGTTAAACTCTGTAGATCAGCATGGGAGATGAACTGGTCATTAGCGTTGGTCTTGTAAACTGGGGTAAAAGGAAGATTATTTAGAAATGATGCAAAAGGGAAATGTTTTGCTCATGAAGAGGGATATAATGGGAGTTTGTTCATGATGGGAAAGTGCATGGGGGTCACTGTAGAGGTCCTCTGGGATCGTGGAATGAGGAGTACAGGGACAGTGACAAAATGTTGTGCGAGAGACCTGTAGATTACCTATTTATGATATGTTTGATGAAATTCTTGTCATGGATAGTAGGGGTCAAATCAAGTCATTGTTCAAGTGTTTGCATTTTACTTTGATGTTATTTATCATTTATGGAAGTTTCATGAATTTATGGGCAATGGCTTGAGTCCTAGCCCTGAAAAAGTAGCATGGAATCGAAGGCCACTGGCACTAAACTGCCTGAAAAATGCCACAGTCACATGGATGCCTTGTTGTGGGAATGACTAAAGCTCTAGGTCAATGAAAGGGAAATTTCTCTTTCGAGTTGTGTTAGAGCCTAGATTGACTTCAGGTTGAATTAAAGCAATTCTAGGGTAACCACAAACCACGCTTAACCTACTAGCTAGCCCTACCAGGTAGGGAGAGGGCTCTCTCCTTGTGAATTTCAGTCGATAAGACTGAATCAAATATGGATTTTAGGCTAGGTATAGTAGCTATATGGTTTTTTATTTTATTTTGTTGTTGGTCGCTAGATCAAATGGAGCAGGCAGCTTTGGGTCCAGGAAATCATGTCCAAGATGCAGGGTGTTCTATGGGGCGAGGCAGGTAGGTGTTTTGGAACTTGCAATTGAGTGAGATGGTAGGTTTAAGACTGGTGAGGAGTTGAGGAGAGCATGCAAAGGTCATGTATTCTTCTCAAATAGTAGAAAACATCAAAACTAAATGGTTTCCCAAGGCAGAGCACTGTAAACAATGTATTCAACCTATTATCTTGATATCATTAAGCTAGAAGACATGAATTAGATTTTGGCACACATAACACATGAGAAAAAACTAATCATAGAAGAATAAACTACGAAAAAACACTTTACTACAAGTATCCCATAAAAATAGCTGCAAATCCTCGTTTATTTCCTTGCCAGACTGTTATTACAAGTGTGCAATGTAGCTCAAAGCATCCACAAGAGTCCAACCTTTGCTAATGACTGAAAAAATACATAATATAGAAATCAAAACCACCTATGCTAGCCATTAGGGGTCGAATCCAAGAGATAAGGGACTGTTACAACCATTTCCCAACAAGGAACAGGAATATAGGTAATGGAACAACGTGCCTCTATAAGCATGGAAACTAATTCATTGACCCCAAAACCACCTCAAAATAATGAATCTACCCTCTAAGGTCATTTTACAATTACATTTACATAGCATAGCATCATTTACAATCATAAATTCATCCATGATGAGAGAGAAAGTCAACTTGTAGAAAAACTAGGCGAAAACTAGATTTTTGGGCAAACTGGCTCTATGCGTAGCACCACTGGCCAGGTGAATAGCATCACTTAACAGCTGCTTTTGGAGGCCTTCCTCTTAGCCAAATTGAGCCCTAGATAGTGCATTGGAAAGATCTTCCTGTCTAGTTTCTGGAACATCTTGAATTCTTTCATTTGAATGTCATTTGCCCCCTGAAAAGTGAAATCTCCCAAGGCTGCTTCTAGTGTCCAAAAAGAGGCAGAGAGGTCATTTTGTAATGGTTTTTTGACCTTTTGGTGACCAATTTTTCCTCCAAAATTGCTGATATTTTCAGGGTTTGATTCCCTTGTCATGCTAAATCTATATATACAAGCCATTTCTTCAAAAAGCCTTCCAGTGAAAGCGTAGCGCCACCTAGGGCGAATTTCTGTGTTGCAAAATTTCAAAAATTGAAAATGACCAAAATTTGTCAAAACTTGCCCAGATTTGGCACAAGGCACCACCATTAGTTTCTTTGATGGGCTAGTGAGGCTTCAGCCAAGATTTTTAACTTGTCTTTCTCCTTTTTGCTTCTTAAGGCCTTCCTCAACCTAGCCTTAAGCTTCTTCATTCTTATGTTGCAGATTTTGTTCCGGGTCATGTAGTGGTAGGCCATGTGGTGAAGCATCTTCTTGTCTCTGTTGGCCTTCTCAATCAGCTTCTCCAGATTTATGTTAACCCTCTCAAGACAAATCTCTGTAGGATTCTCAATTTCCTTTGCCTTTTGTCTTCTAGCTTTGCCTCTTTGTTTCTTGGTCACTTGGCCTCTTTGCATTTTTGTTTTGAGTATCTCAAGCTCCATGAGATCTTGTTTATCACTCAACACTTTGTTCTCCTGCTCTAGATATTTGATGACCCACTTTGCCCTCTCTAAGTTGTCAAACAAAGCTTGTATCTTAGCCTCTTGTTCCTTTATGATCATGTCTTTGTCAGTCTTTGGATCTTGAGTATCCAAATCAATAACATCAACTCCTTATGTCTCCTCATGATCAACAAGGTCAAAATCTCTCTCTTGCCCATCTCCAAGATCCTTCTTACGAATCTTTTTCTTACCTTTACCCTTACTTTGCTGCTCAACCTGTACCTATTTAGTTGAATAAGAGGGCAAAGCCCCTTCCACTCCTTGTGGAGATAGCATTTGCCTGTAACCTAATGATGAAGGCGAGACCCATTCCACACCTTGTGGAGATAATACTCACCTGGCAACTGCAAAAAGTTTCCTAGTGCGCCTCTGATATGTGACAAACATTGGCACTCCAACAGTTTCAGTCTCTTGGACCTTTTCATGTCCTGAAGGTCCACCTTCTTCATGAGGCATTGATGAGAAGACTTGAGGGCCTTTGAACATTTAATGAGAAATGAAAGTCTTCCATGGCATGTTAAGAAGGTTCAGCTGATGTAAAACAATGATTTTAATCAAAGAGTAGTTGTAAATGCTAGTTAACTGTTGGGGGTATGATTTCTTCTTTACAATGAGTGTCATCTTCTCAATGTTTCTAAACATGATGTAGGGGATATTCATCATTCTCACCCTAGTGAAATGCATCAGCAGTCTAATGTGGTAGGCATATAGTCAGGAGAACCTACCTTCGGAAGTAAAGTACTTGATGATGATCTTCATCAATGGAGAAAACCTGTCATCCAATAATTTAAAGGGGAATACTCTCTTGAGTTTGTTATGGTATTTAGCCTTGATGTAAGGCTCATAGTAATCCCTCTCAATGTCCTGACCTTTGTTCCACTTTTCACCCACATTTGGAATACCTATAGCCTTTGAAATAATAGCTGGTGACAAAGTGAATTTAACTCTAGCAAGGTTTACTTCATTGTTGTCCAAATGTGTCACAAACAACCTTGCTAATTCATGATGAAATTTAACCCTTTCCACCATTTCATAGAAACCAAAACATGACTATTGTTTAAAACAAGAAATGGGAAATGGGCAGGCTTGCATCTCCCTCAAACTGATATATTCCTCTTTGATATGTTTTCCTCCTTTATGAGGCTTCTTGCCCTATGTGTCTCTCTCCCTGGAACTATCACTAAGGGTTTCTTCTTCAAGTTCATACTCACTATCCCTCTCCCTTTTTTTATAGTTGTTTCCCTTGTGGTGAATGAAGAGATAGGGTGAATGAATGTAAGATGAGTATAATGAAGAGATTTTATAGGTAAATAGGTGAGAATGAATAAGAGTGTGAATTGGATTTAGGGAGTGAGTAGGGTTTTGGGAATAGTGTAGGGTTTGGGGTGTATGTATAGAGTTTGGGAATTTTATATGAAGGAATGGGTTTTAGGGAACAACAAATAGATGAGATTAGGGCAGCAGTGAATGAGTGAGCTTTGTAATTTATGAGACTGTTTGGTGAAAACAAGGGTTTGACTTCTTGATGGGTAAAATCACCAAGGACTGATTGGAACAACCCTTTTCAGCAAGAATGATGGTGTTACTTACTTGCAAAGATGAAATTTGGAAGTTTTGAGGTGAATTGAGGTGATTTGGAACAATTTTTAGCTTAGTTACCAGGTGCATAGTGCACTCACCCAAGTGCGTAGCACCCGTTCAATTTTACATTGTGGAAATTACCCAGGTGCATAGCACCAGCTCTATGCGTAGCACTGGCCTTTGGTGCGTAGCACCAGTTAGATTTCTCCAAAAACACAATGAATGCACCCCTTTGCTCAATAATACTTCAAAATCGCATTTTTAGCTCATGGAATTCAACTCAAACAATGAAATGACTTAAGAGAGGGATGGCCTTTATATAGCTTTTCAACTTTTGATATTTAACTTTCAAAACCCACTTTGTAATGTCTATTTGCTTTTCAAATACTCTTGTTTTTTGGATGCTTGATCTTTTGCTTGAATAGGTGAACTGATGCTTGATTTCTCTGACTTTTGTAGTGGCATGTACTTGGAAATATCAACAAGTGACCAGGAATAGTATGAAACTATTGATTACATATGAGAAATAATAAAATGACATGAAATTTACAAATAATGTACCAATGCTCTATTTTCACCTCAAAACTGGTTTTGAGATGAAAAATTTATTAAGTTTACAAAGTAAAAGATTAAAACTTTTCTCATGATTATTGTCATCCTCATGTGTTTTCTGACCATTATTAATCAATAGTTACTGAAAATTTGACCATGGTAAAACCCTAATACCTAATGAGACTTGAAACGCTAAGACCTAAGACCAAATTGATGAAATGAATTGAAAATACACATGAATCATGGACTGAAAAGTATGAAAGGAGGTCAGCATATATATGTCATGAGGGAAAAAAAAATTGAAATGAACCCTACCATCAATTGATCCATGAGCTAATGGAATGCAACTCATCAGAATGGGACACCTAGTATGAAATGCAAAAGAGTAATTTTGATCCCTGATGGCAGTGTGAAGACACTGACACTAACATTCAAGAAAAAATTACACCATGCCAAGCAACTTCTTTGCTGCCAAAATCAAACCATTACACTTTGAAATTCATCAAATATACATAATTTTCTCATCCCTGTACTAAGGGAATTGAGCTCAACCATCTTCTTCAAAATAGAATCAATTACATTAAATTTGGACCGAATTTCTGAAATTAGGTGTCAAAGATGAACTCGTATCTCCTAAATCATAGCACCATTTTACAAAATTGAAAGAGGTTTTTTTCCATCACATAACAAATAACAAAAGCCTCCTTCATTTTATGCACAGGTGCTACTATGTGGGAGATATGCAATGATATTTGGAGCCTACATTAAAACAAAACAAATTCTTCATTTATTTTACTATTTTAGTCATTTTAGTGTGGCACCAGTTTACAACAGATGGAAAGTAATTTTGAGAAACCCAGGGTGCTTTTTTTTAACCACGAGCCATATAATAAAAACCTCTTTCAGTTTATTCACAGGTGTCGTGAAGTGGAATATTTGACTAGATCTTTATAGCTTATTACAGATTTAATTTTTTAATGATTTTCTATTTTAGAGATGATTTTGTGGCATAGATTCTGAGCAACTGGAAACGAATTTCCAAATTTAGAGAGAGGTTTTTCTAAAAAATGACCTTATACAAAAAATTCTTTCAGTTTTGTAACAGGTGCTACGGTTCAGGAGATACGAGTTCATCTTTGAAACCTAATTTCAAAAATTCGGTCCAAATTTAATGTAACTGATTTTATTTTGAAGAAGATGGTTGAGCTCAATTCCCTTAGTACAGGGATGAGAAAATTGTATATATTTGATGAATTTCAGAGTGTAATGGTTCAAATTTTGTAGCAGATAGGCTTCTTGGCATGGTGTAATTTTTTCTTGAATATCATTTTAATAAAGCATTTTTCTGCCCTTTGGACCTGGGATCCATCACGATGTTATTGTTCAGTATGTTTTTTCATGTAACTCACTTACATATTTTGTTTTCTCTACCTTGTTACAGCATTATCTAAGAGATATGTTAGGAATCCATCCCCTATGATGCTCCTTTCATGATGATTTTGTTGTTAGATGTAATGGTTGTCTTTTTAGAATTCATCCTTTGCTAGATGCTCTATTGAGCAACCTCATGTTTCTCTTTCGTCTAAAGTTGCTACTGCAGATCCATCCCTTGTTTGATGCCTACAGGGCAGCAAGATTTCTCCCCTATTCTTCTCACATTTGTAATCTTCTATCTGGCTGAACATGGCGCTTAATTTGCCCCAAGTTTGCCGACAAAAACTGGCATCGACTCCATAGCTCAATCATCCTTTCTCTTGCTGTTTCGATCCAAAACCTTTCAAAAAAATCCCTGCACTTCATAGCTAGCCTAAAATTCATTTATTTGCAGCCACATTTTATTGGCAAAGAGAGAGACCTCTCTAGTCTGGCAGGGCTAGATGTCAGATCGAAAGCTTGGTCTGTGGTTACCTCGGAATTTCCTCTTTTCAGCCTTGAGGTTCATTCTGAGTGCTAACAGGTTGGACAGTTGAAGGTGTTGGTTGGCTCCTAAAGGTTCTCTAGCTTCTAAGGAAGGTGAGATTGGTATTGTCATGTCGATTCCACTTCCTTAACTATACATGGGGATTTGAATCATATCATAGTAACTCTTCGTCACATGTTTACCCCAGTGGACAAGTTAGCCTAGGTAAATGTGCGAGGAGTGTGTTATAGAGTGGTATTAGCCCATGTTTCCATTCTCCTCGAGTGATGTATGGTTTTTGTTCTCCTTGGATGAATGTGTTGTCATGAGTACACATCAGTTTCATATGTGTCCTTATTCTTTTGGTCTATGTGCTTGTTGTGTATGCATGGTGGTGGTCATGGTTTCCATTGTGATGTCATGCCTAATTCAATGGTGCTATTGTTGAAATGTGTTCGTCATGAATGCATCTCAGTATTTGCATGTGTTGTGTATACATGCACTTTGTACATAGGTTTTTATGCATGCATTGTGTCTAGTTGGTATGTAGTTGTAGCATCATGCATGGTAACTAGATGATTATTAACATGATGTCTATATACTGTGATTATTATCATTATACATGTATTGCTCTAATCACATTGATCTTGCAGACAAGAGATCCTCCCCTTAACTACATTGAGGTAGGTTGGTTTGTTTATTTGGTTTTCCTGACATGATATACCTTGCAAGAAGAGAAGATCAAAGATGACTAGCAAGATGGTAGACTACAACTCATGAGATTATCCCTATATATCAGATGAGCAACATGGTGAGGGATATTCTCCTGACATAGCAAATACTTTGAGAAGTTTGAAGGCAGAAATAAGGAGTTGCAAAGAAGATAATGACTAAATCATTCAATCATAAGAGAGACTTGCTAGGGAATAGGAGAAACAAGAAGAATTCAATGTGGTGATTCTTTAGAGCTTGTCATAATTGTAGAGATAGGGACCACTTAGAATCATTCATGGATAGGAGGATAGGACTAATGGAGCATATGGTAGCCGGTCACATGGTGGGAACAAGTTGGATAGAGATGACATGATTAGAGATGGAAGATTTTTGGATACTCCTAATAGAGGAGGTAGTGGACATGGGATTTACTCTAGTTTTTGTTCAGACATGTATCATGGTCATCATTGTGTTCATCCTTACAGGAGGAATGATAGGGTATATTTTCTGGATGATTTCAATAAAGAAAATCCACCTACATTTGATGGAGAAATGAATAATTCACAATAATCTGAAGCGTGGTTGCTTGGGATGAATAAGTTCTTCAGATTGCATGATTACTCAGTGAACATGAAGGCCAGAATAACTACATTCAGTCTTAAAGGCAAAGTAGACATATGGTTGGAAGATGTAAATAATGTTAGAGGCATCCGGGAAGAGGAGTTGACTTGGAGTGAGTTCGAGATACTATTATGGAAGAAGTATTTATTGGATAGATACCATGATGACAACAAAAAATAATTCTATGAGATGAATATGGGATCTATGACCAATGAGGAGTACCCTAGCAGATTTTTGGAGTTATTGAGATATGTGCCTTACCTCAAGGAAGAGAAGGCCAAGATTAAGAGATTCATAAGTTGTTTTTCGATAGAATTCAAGGATATTATTGATTTTTTATGAGCCTAGATCATTGGAGGAAGCCATTAGGAATCTAAAGCATTTTTATGAGAAATCAAAGTGCATATCTGAGACTATGCAAGATTGGAAAGGTAATGAGAAGAATAAAGGAAAATTGGATAACAAGCGAATAAGACCTCAAGACACAGGTAACAAAGAGAATGCAACACTACCTAGGAAGTCCAATGCATCTGATCGAGGAGAGGGATTTTGGTCTGAGGAAGAGAATAAGGGTGATGGTACGAAGCCCTTGCAGTGTTGGACTTTTGGAGGAGAGCAACATAGAAGAGATTGTCCAAACCATCAAGGTGGTAGATCGTAGATCTACATTGCTCAAGAGGAACAAATAGTGGGAGATATTAGACATAGTATGATCCGAAATTAAACAGGAATGAAAAAAATTATAGATATAATCATAACACATAGATGAAGTAGAAAAACACTTCATTTCATTAATCAAAAAATACTGAACTATGCTTACAAACAGAATGGAAATAAGATAGCTCGGGAAATGGTAGCTTATCTCTGAGAATATGTGTGGTGTCTACATGCCTCTCAACTATGTTACAATGAGGCTCAAAGGAATATTTATTATTGGAAAATATGATAAAACCCTAAACAACCAAAACCCTAACCCCAGGATATGTAACATAAAGAGCTTGTGGGCCTCGTTGGGGTTAGTTGGGAAACCAACTTCTCGAGGTTGTAATTTGGTCATATTATATCTATTTTGCATTTACGATACCTTGTTAGAAAGGTATCTCCAAGTATTACAGGTTTCAAATCAATGGGCTTGTTGAAAACCCCAACAAATGCAATTTAGAGGTTCAAAAATACTCCATAAGTTCAAGACCTGAAAAAAATGCTAAAGTTAGGAAATGCTGAAATGAACAAGGAAACAAATGAAACTGACTAGGGGATCTAGGTGTAATATGTGGGTTGCCACCAATATCCACCTAGACCATTCCTCCCCACTTAAGAAGAAATGGTCCCCATTGCATGCAGAGCCTCCATGAGGCGAGGAACTTTATGTTGAACCTGGACCCTCGTGAACTAGTTGCCCTAGTGAAGGAGTTAGCCTGCTTTGACAACTCGATGGATGTATCCTCTACTAACGAGTGTTCTTGATCTGTGTGTCCATGATCTGATTAGTTATGGCTTGTTCCATGGAGTTTGGGTTGAGCTTTTTTGGTGTGAGTTGTTATGCAAAGTCAGATGTTTCCAACAATTGTGGAAAGTATGGTCGGAGGCAGTCTACATTGAATACTAGTTGCAGACCAAGGAAGAGTGGGATGCTAAGCTCAAAGGCATTGTCACCGTGTTGTGGTATTCAAAAACCCCCCATTTATTAATGATATTAGTTAATATTAAGCGAATAAATGGGGACCCTTAAAAAAAAATTATCCAAAAAACAAAACTTAGCATTTATGCATTTCTTTCATTTTTTAGAATAATGCAAAGTTAACAATCAAAAACCTTTTTGAAAAACTAATAAATACTTACCTTTTCATATATAACATGTCTAAAATCCACTAGAGGACTCTATGGTCGAATTTATCATAAATTTGATGCAAACAAAATTCCTTAGGTTTTTTTAGGCTTAAGTCTCGCATCACATATCACCACTTGTAAAGGACTTGCTTTTAACACAATATTGTGAAATATGCGAGATGCGAAACTGCAATGGTGTTGTGACCTTTATCGCATCGCATTTCAGGCATTCAAACAAACCCCTTGTACTTACTACCAACCGATATTGTGAAATGTGATTAGCACCCGGAACCACACCTTAAAATATTATGAGTAAATATTTTGAGTCCGTCAAGTCTTTTACATAGGATAAACCTAGAAATTAGCTATGTTTTGAAACAACTAACAGATGGCTCACATCTCGCATCTCGTAGAATCACAATGGGAGATAAGAAAGGTAATAGGGACATATTGTGATATTGCGATCTACGATATTGCTTCGCAAATCACACAATCACTATTATCACAGTACAATGGCTCACCAACCTAGAAGCTTTCATCCCATTTTATGATACAAACATTTACGAGCATTCAAGCTAAGGGATAATGAACCATTAGTGGGCATTTGGTGGGAAATAACTTCATTTATATGTGAAAAGCCATTTAGCTGGATATGATATCTTCTTACGTGCTTTCAAATAAATCTCTTTTTACCACCTTTACAAGATATTTGCATTATTTCATTTTTACGTTCATCTTCGTGTATCCGATAGTTGTTTTTCTCCATTTTCATGAAAAGCCCATAAAGAAAAGTGTTGAGAACAATGGTGAAGAAAGGCAAGGTTGTCGCCTCTGAGAAGACAAAGATGACTCCCCTATTCATAGATACCATATGCAGTAGAGAGGGAGGAACCTCTACATGGGAGGCTATGTATAACATACTAGAGGAAGAACAACCGAGGATTATGGAAACAAAAGTTACAGTTGACATATGTGATTCCTCAGATGCTTCCATGCTAGAGATGGCATGCTCATTTTTCCATCGCATAGCCGCTCGACCAAAGATAATCCCTTATACTGACATGGTAAAATGGATCATCGATGAAGCTAACATCTTAGACAGAGAGTTCAAGACAAGAATCCAAGAGGTTATAGGGTCTTTTACCTCGGACAACCTACGGCTTATGTACCACCTACCAGATCCCCAAGTCATGTACAATAGGCAATTCATAGAGAAGTTTTCTAAAGAGAATGATGACCTAGTGGACTGTACCCACGCCTAATCGAATAATGAAGAGAAAATCAAGAAAGACAAAAATGATATGTACACTACTTCATCTGTTTGTCCCCCTTATAGTTTTGCAACGGTTATGTTATGTAGACTATTTGGCAGACCTGACAGTACAAATTTCTCCCCATAGTGGTTGTGTTAATAGATGCAGCTTTTAATGCAATTGTAATGAATTGGGCACAAATTTTGTTAGACTTTTTAGCAGGATAATAAGTGTTGCATCAAGGGTTTACCCTCCATTTTTTATGAGTGCCTATTTCATGGATGCTATTTGTTTTAGTTCAAAATTCCCCATCATGGCATGGAAATGGACTATTCAAAATCCACTCCCTATTCACATATACCACAAGGACATGTGGGAATCTAGTTTTGAACCACATTTTTTCAAGATTTGCCATGGAGTTATGCTCCCTATTCACAAGCGCTTTATAATCGAGATGCCCCCAGGTTTTCCCAAGACGCCGAAGTTGACATCCTATCGGTGGCCAGATGGTTTGGGGAGAAAACATTTACATATATCAGAGTTTTTGGCAATATCACCTCACCCCATGTCCTCCGATACTATGTTCCAGATAAATAAATGGCTAGAGAGATAGCCTATCAAACAGCTAGTGAGGGAGGAATGAGCAAGACACTAAAAGAATCGAAAAAGGCCATTTGGCCTACATTCCCTGTACAATGTGGAGCATTTGCATTACATGATCTAGGGCATGCATTCAAAGAAGCAGAGAACATGCTATGTCTTCAATTACCTAAATTCCTTGGATGGCAATATGACCTGTTCGGCACTGTCAAGGATTTCACCACTCTGGTGAAAATAAAAGCATTCAGTAATGAGGAGGACATTTTTGATGACATATTTTTGTAGAAGAACATCTTCACAGAGGTGAAGCATATGGTACAACTACTTTTTGACCATGAAGACCTGGAAAATTTTTACGGCTACAGAGAAAGAAGGCTAGCAACAGTCCCATTGGACCAATTATTGATTGAACCAATAAGGGAGCCTACTTCCATTGTAACTATAGAAGGTGACTCCAAAGAAAATTCCAATTCCAATTCTAGAGCATAATCTCATAAGAAATCTATCGGGGAATTGAAATAGTCATCGCAAAATAAGAAAAGCAGAAGCATGGAGTTAGTGAGGGATACAACCCAATCTACACAGAAGATAGTTGAAGAAGCTTCAACTAGCAAGCAAGCTGAAATCCTTGCTATGTCCGCACAACTAATAAAACCCATGGTAATTGACTTAGAGGAAGAGCGGAACAATTTTCTTAAAAGTCTCAATGTAGAGGAACATGTGCCAGACTTGCAAACTCCACAACAAAGAACAACCCTGCAAACTACAGTGGAAGAAACTGCAAATACGCAAGAAGTAGAGCACATCTCTATTACCCCTACTTCCGAAATAATTTTGAGAATTGAAGAAATACCTCCTTTGGATGTATTTTATAGCCCACAGCATAAGACCTTGGTGAAAAGGCAAAGAAAGATAAGGAAATTGGACACTATAGCTACTAATACCCCTAAAAATGAACCAATGGATGTTCTATGGAAGGAATCACCTGTTGATCCATCTGCCAACCTTACTAGACTCTCACGGTTTACAGGTGGTTATGCTACAATGACCATAGACAAAGAAATAGAAATCCAAATGTTTCTTAGAGAAAAAGAGAATAAAATAATGTCACTTGAGCAACAACTATAGCAAGTCAAATCCAACCAACAAGCAGAGATATAGTTGGCTAAGCTTCAACAAGTATTTAAACAGATGCAAATAGAACATCCAACCAGCTTAGTCGAGAAGGAAGCACAAGTGTAGGAAATACCTGATATACATAAAGACGATCCGAAAATTGATCAAATTGTTACCGAAGCACTCAGTCTTAACTCCCAGTTGATGCATCAGAAAGAATTGTTATGCCAGAAGATTTCACATTGGAAATCCTATTGCGAAACAAGCGATACACTAAAAAGTCAAGTCATAGAAATGCAACATGAATATGATGAGATCTTTAAAAAGGTCTCCGATTTCATCACTTGGAAAAATATGGATGATGGGAGAAATGCCGACCTACCCAAGTTGGGATTCTCAGCTAAAGAAGCAGAAAAGGCAATAGCGGATGCAGCGGCTTAAACAAATTGTGTCATAGAAAATATCAATGATAATTTGCATATTGCCAATCTTGTGGCAGAGTCCATTCTAGGTTTCCTTCCTAATGTGAAATAGCTCGAACATAAATGGAAATAGGCAGTGGAAGAAAAAGTAGAAGTGATAAGGCAAACAACCAGGTTAGAATGGGAGGCATATTGGCAACATTTCGTCAAGCCTCACAACAATTGGATGACCCTGCGATGCCTAACCACTTCCACTGAGAAAATGGCTCCAGCACAAACTGATGCCATATTCGCAGGATAGTTGAACGCTGAAGTTAGCCAGCCAGCATAGATGAAGCTCGTGATGGATATTTGCAATCTGAAGGATCTAATGCAGGATAGTTAGTCACCTTCTTTATTTCCATTTTGATATTATTTTTGCAGAAACTGAGGCAGGTTGTTTAAACCTCCTCAATTATTTTTGTAATTATCTAATTTTAGTTTTATGGTTTTAGTATTTAAACCCCTCTCATGCATTTAGAGAGGGGTCCAGAATTTTATCAGAAACTCTCTTCAAAACATGCACTTCTGTCCCTTTGAGGAAGTTCTAGTGAAATATATGGAACATAATTTATTTTTATCTAATTTAGCATCTTCTACTAAAATTGCACTTTTGTACTCTTAGATGATGTTGAATGGATTGAAGATAGATCAATGTTGCTGAAACACATGAGTAGGACATATTATAAATGGTACTTTTATCTCGTATTCCTTTTTACTTATGTATTAAACAATCATTTCTTTTCAAATTGTTATGTATGAAAGTATGAATTTTTATTATCGTTATTGCACTTTTGTATGATGATGATCTTTATTTTATGTTGAATGTATGAATAATTATTTATGCGATATATATTTCACAATCGTTTCAGCTAACTTTTTATACGAAACAATTATTGTTAAAATAGATTCACTTCTAATTGCAATTGAATGATCTTTACTACCAATTGCTTTTAGAAATTATTGTAGATCGCATACATCAAGTTAATCCCAGGTATATTTATAATTAGATAGTTCTTAAATTAGAATAAAATGCATTGTGATTAATTAGTTTAGATTAGATTACTTTTCGCTTAGACATTACATTAAAACATCATACATCACCCCATTAGCACACGCATTAACAGATTGGGAAACTGGTCTCATTATCCCTAGTCAGAACCACTACTCCAAACGGAAAAGGAGTTGCTAACCAAGGTCTGGACCGGGTGGTTTTCCCCCATGTTGAGGCAATGATTTTCAAGGCTTCAAAATTTTGGTGCTAGAAGGAGGGCCTGAACTATGAATGGCAAGTAAATTTAAATTAACAGGCCATTCTAAGGGTAAAACTCCCTCACCCTCACCTCCAACTTCTCGAAATTCTTCCAGATATCCTGATCCTAAGTGAGAGGATGCACATGATATTATACAACCCATTGCTGAAATCCCAAACAAGACATAACATTATTCTCTTACCAAAGCCCATGAATTTCAATCTTTGATTCACAAATTACAGGGGATTTCGCTATCTCAAGAAGAATCTGAGTTATTCCAGGATAGTGTTACTTCTTAGTTCACTCCATCTCAACGGTTAACTAGAGCATAGAGCGAAAAGTTTGGAATTCCTTTGTTTGAATTTCCTTTGCCAAGCTGGAAGAAACCTAAGAAGACACCACCCGAATCTCACAGTGAGGTTCTATCATCATCTTCATTCATTCCATCTATACCCTCACAGGATCAATCATCCATCCCACTACTCTAGATCGTGATTCACATAGGTACAGGGGCTACATCTTCCTCTACCCAATCACCTTCAAACTCTGCTACTACACCTTCCCCTACCCACATACCAGTAATGGCATAGAATCCTCCAAGGCCATGAACAAATCCAGGGGTTGTTAGGATGGTTTTACCTTTACATCAATTGCCAGCAAATCCAGAAAAATGGCTGCCCAAATTCAATCCTGATAATGGTCTATTAGTAGAGGAACATATAAATAATTTTATGTTGTTCATTAACATGAATCAAGTAGAGGAGGAAGACACAGTTGTAAGACTATTCCCATATACTTTGTAGGGAGCAGCAGGATCATGGTACTTTTCATTACCATCAGGTTCTATTAACATTTGAGATTCTTTTCAAGAGAAATTTTTAACAAACTTTGGAGATGATAGATCTACAGCTACCTTAATCAATGATCTCTCCAATTTGAAAGTTGAGCCAAGAGAACCCATTAAGGACTTCAACTCTCGCTTCAATAAACTATTGAATAAGATACTAGCCGCATCTAAGCCTAGCGATGAGGTCCAAAATAAGTGTTACATCTATTCTCTTCCATCAAACACCACTATCTTCGTTGATAGAGCTTCCAAGCCAACCTTGGCAGAAAATATGAAAGAGGCAATAGCTGTAGAAAAACACATTCTAGCTATCAAAAAGAAAAACGCATTATAAGAATGGAAATCTAAGAAGGTAAGCTTTAGAGATGACTCTAAGAAGAAACCACCAAAAGATATTTTTGATCTTGAAGGGTTGCAGAAAGTCCTCAAGACCACGTCTAATGAAATGGTTGATATTAAAAAACAGGTAGCAAAGACTTCCTCTAAAAAACCTTTTAAACCATTCAAAAGGAATTCCCCTGATAATCCTAAACCCCCAAATTCCATATCAAATGCTGAATCAGATGGAGAGGAGGATGAAGTATCATTAAATGAAGAACAAATTGACGACGAGGAAGTAGTAGAATTACAAGGGTTGTGGGATTTTATACTTCACAATGAGAAAACTCAAGAAGCCTTACCTGTCGCTACCCGAAGTAAAAATCCTATTGAATCGTCACAAACAAATCCGAAACAGAAGGCTTCAATGCCACCCTATAGGGACAAAGCAATAGGTAAGAAATATGTATCAAAATCCACTCAGATTACACCTACTCAATTGGATCCTTCTCCCTCATATAAAACTATGATAGTTTCTGAAGAAATGGAATATAATATTATTGATGATATGAAGAAGACTAGGGAAAACATTACATTTCATGAGCTTAATAAATTGAAACATCAACATAATTTACTTCTGAAAGAACTTAAAGCAATACCTACTGCACCACTTCCTGTTGTCGTGATCTCACAAGTTGCCCAAGAAATGGGAAGACCCCCAAGTGCTTCCTTGAATAAGATTGATCCAACTGATATAACTTTAATTGGGGAAGATCAAAATATCACACTCCAACATTTCTCATTACTTTTGAAGTCTTTAACAAAAAATTACACAACTATTTGGTTGATTCTGTAGCTTCATCTAAAATCTTTCCCAGAACAATTTGTGCCAAGTTGAATTTTCAGCCTCAAAAATCTATTGTGTGAATAGTTCAGTTAGATCACTCTCAAGTCGAAGTCGTTGGGGAACTTAACCAAGCAACCATTAGACTTTCATCAAACCCTAAATTTTTCCAAGTCATCAACATACTTGTAGCTGACATTCCTAAGTTCTATGGCTTAATCCTTAGTAGAGACTCGTCAGAGAAACTTCATGGTTATTTTGCAACTAACTGGTCTCACTTGTGGCTTCCCTATAACGGTAAACCAATTCAAATAAGGGTTGATTGTGAGAAACATCAGAAGTTCATAGTGACAGAGCTAGAAGGAGAAAATGAACCAGTCATGTATAGCAACAATATCATCAGAAATTATTCTATAGAATCATTTCTAGGGAATTTTAATGCTCGTACTTCACCTTTCTTAGAAAACTTTGTTGTCTCTCAAGTTGAAAATTTTTCTCAAACAGACACTTAAAATGTGTAAATTTTGTAGATAAACCTTTAGTTGCATATTTATTTTGGAAATTATTTTTCGATGGATCTAAATCCAACGATAGAGTAGGAGCAAGTTGCATCTTAGTCAACCCAGATGGGGGAAAAACTATGCTAGCATGCAGACTTGAATTTCATTGCACCAATAATACCACTGAATATGAGGCACTAGTTCAACATCTGTATAAGGCAATTGACCTTAACGTAAAATACTTTCAAGTATTTGGAGATTTAGAGATTGTCATAAAACAGGTAAGGAACACTATAGACTGTTTATCAGGAAACTTGAAACATTATTCGTCATTATTCCAAGATCTGACTCTCCACTTTACTACATTTAATATTTCCTCTATCCCAAGACTCCAGAATGCCAGTGCCGATATGTAGCTAATGTTGCTTCCAATCTTATTCCTCTAGAAGATTACAGCCCAGATCTATTTTCCATTGAATTAATTTTTAAGCCTTCTATTCCTGAAAATATCACCAACTGGAGAGTATTTAATAATGATCTGAATATCATAAGCTTCCTGACCTCAGAAGGCTCTTACGATGACCAGATAGTTGATGAAGACCAGCATGATAACCAACTTAAACAAGAAACAATCATTAATTCTATACCAAAATATGTAGTTAAGTTGGAAGATTTATATGACCTTAAAGACACATTTAAATGATCTACCAATTCAAAACTTTAGAGTTCAACTCTGAGGTTTGAATTAATCAATCTCTGCACTAATTTGAAACCTCAAAATATTAACTTAGGTCTTGGTCTTACATCAGATGAAAAAGGTAGCTTTTATTATTTTGTTGAAAAGATACAAGAATGTCTTTGCATAGAACTATGAAGATCTGAAGACATACAATACCTCTATTATTCAACATACCATTCCCATGATATCTGATGAAAAACCTATTCAACAGAAATTGAGGAAGATCCATCCTAATTTAGAAAGTCAAATTAAATATGAGTTGAATAAACTACTAAAGGCCAAAATTATTTTTCCTGTCTGACACTCCCGATGGGTTTTCAATATTGTCCCAGTCAGGAAAAAGAACGACAATATTCGGATATGTATAGATTTCCGCAACCTCAATAAAGCTTGCCAAAAGGAAAATTTACCATCACCTCCTATGATATGGATTTAAATAGGAACACAACAAATTATAGAGATAACCATAAACACATAGATGCCGTGGAAATAATACTTCATTTCATTAATGTAAAATAATGAAATATGCTTACAAACAACAATGGAAATAAACCAACTAGGGCAATGGTAACTTATCTCTGAGAAGAGATGTGGTGGCTACATGCCTCTCAATTGTGTTACAATGAGGCTCGAAGGCCTATTTATTTTTGAAAAACAATGGAAAACCCTAAACAACCAAAAACCTAACCCTAGAAGATGAAACGCCAAATTGTGGGCCCTTTTTGGGTAAATTGGTACATCAACTTCCCGGGGTTGTAACTTTGGCATACATTCTCTGTTTGACGCACATAATATCTCGTTAGAAAGATCTATTTGAGAACTACAACTTTAGGGAGATAAAAATCAATCGACGGACCCATTTTTCTCCCAATTTTCCCAAAAAATGTCGTTTACAGCCTCAAAACAGCTCCAGTAGTTCAAGACTCGAAAAACTGCTAAAATAGTAAATTGTGCTACAATTAAGGAAACTAAAAAACCAAAAGAAATAATGGTGGGGGTCCAAGTGGATATTTCAGGTGACCACCAATATCCACCTGGACCATTCCTCTCCCCTTAGGAAGCAATGGTCCCCATTGCATTGAGTTCCTCCATGAGATGAGGAAACTTCTGCTGAACTTGGTTCATGGTGAGCCACTTGCCTTGGTGAAGGAGTTGGCCTGCTTTGAAAACTTGATACAGTTGGATATTCTGCTGGTGAGTGTGCTTGATATGTGTTTCCATGATCCAATCAGTTGTAGCTTGTTCCATGCAATCTGGATTTAACTTTGTGGGTGTGAGCTATTCTGTAATGTTGGATGTGTCTAGTAATGGTGGAAAGTATGGCCAAAGGTGGTCCACATTGAACACTGGGTGCAGGCCAAGGAATGGGGGAATGCTGAGCTCAAATGCATTGTCTCCCATAGCCTTGGTAATGGTGTAAGGACCATATCAAAGTGGTCTGAGTTTCTGATAGGCTCTAGTAAGGCGTTCCTTTTGCAAATGAAACCAAACTTTGTCTCCCACCTGAAACTTGTGTGGCACCCGATGTTGATCATGTCGCTGCTTGTATTTGGAATTTGATTTCTCCAAAATTTCATGGACCTACTGGCGAATATCTTGGATGTGCTTAATGAAGTTTTTTTCCTTATATTTTTCAGACTGGACATGAGCTGAATCTACGTGAGTAGCTACAAATAGCATGGCCACATCAATGGGACATAGTGGCTGGAATCCCAAGCCCACCTGAAAAGGGTTTTGGCCAGTCGAGCTGTGGAGAGCTGGGTTGTAGCTGTGTTGAACATAGGGGAGGCTCTCATCCCATTTGCGTGGATGCTTTGAGTTGTACATGCTAAGAATGTGTACGATCATCCTATTGACAACCTCTGTCTGCCCATCAGTTTGAGGATAGAAGGCTGTGGACTTAGTGAGTTTGGTGTCCAGCATCAACTAGAGACTGGACCAAAATGTACTCAGGAACGTACTATCCCGATCTGAGATGATGGACAGTGGGATCCCAAAGTGTACCCACACTCGTTCAAAGAAGAGTTTAGTAGTGGCTTCTACTGTGATATTCTTCTTGTAGGCCACCATAATGGCCATCTTTGAGAACCTGTCGACAACCACAAAAACACAGTCGTTTCCATGCTTAGTGGAAGGAAGGCTTGACATGTAATACATGGAGATGGATTCCCAAGGTCTACTAGGGGTAGGCAGTGGGGTATAGAGGCCTTGCTTCTTAATGGTCAGTTTGGAAATGGCATAAGAAGTGCATGATCTGATGTACTTCCCAACATCTTGTCAAAGATTCGGCCAATAGAAATACTTCTGCAATACTACCACCATTTTCTCGACCTCGAAATGCCCAGCAGCCCAACTATAGTGTTCTTCCCAAATCATCTTGGCATGCTCACTTGAAGGAACACAAAGGTGACCCAGGTGGCATAACAGGGCATCCTAGAGGTGAAAATCTAAAGCATGCTAACCCTCCAAGAGTGTCTGGTATGTGTGGCCAAATTTTGGGTCACTTTTGTAGAGAAGTGGCCAATCATAAGTCTCGTGCCCACAAGAGTTGAGCACGGTGGTTAACACCATGATCAATGGTCAACTGAGGCAATCTGCAACATTATTGGTGTTGCCCTACTTATACTTGATATTCAAATGGAACTGTTGCTAGTATGTGGAACACTTCTTATGGCAATCATTTTGCAATTTCCCTTGGGTCTGTATGAACTGCAAGGGTCGGTGGTCTATGTGGATGACCGTTTCCTTCCCCAAAATGTAATGCTTCCATTATCAACAAGCCTGCACAATGGAATACATCTCTTTGTCATAAGTGGGATACTTACAGACTATGTCTGAAAGTGTCTCACTGTGATATGCCATTGGATGCCCGTGTTGAGTAAGGACTGCCCCAATAGCATAGTCAGAGACATCTATCTCGACCTCAAATGGTTTTTGTAAGTCTGGTGATGTTAGAATTGGTGCCGTGCAGAGGCGATCTTTCAACTCTATGAATGCCTTCTATTGAGATTCATACCAAAAGAATTTTTCTTTCGCTCCTCCCTTGGTTACTTGACTCAAGGGCCAAGTGATATGAGAAAATCCCAGCATGAACCTGTGGTAGAAGTTAGGAAGACCTAGAAAGCTGTGGAGCTCTGTCAAAATGGTCGGAGATGGCCAATTTTGAATGACTTGGATCTTGGCTAGATCCACATGCACCCCCTGTTCATCAATAATGTATCCTAGATAGTAAACTTGGGTCATGCCAAAAGTGCATTTCTCCAAATTGGCACATAACTTGTGTTGCCGTAGTGTTTGGAGAAATTGTCGGATGTGGTGGAGGTGCTCTTCCCAACTTTTTCTGAAGATCAGGATGTCATCCAAGTATACTACTACAAATGAGTTGGTGAATGGCCACAAGATGTCATCCATTAGCCTCATGAAGGTTCCAGGAGCATTCATCAATCTAAAAGGCATAACCAACCATTCGAAAAGCCCCTCCTTGGCTTTGAAGGTAGTCCTCCACAAATTGGAGGGTTTGATTGGTACCTGGTGATATCCTAACTTCAAATCAATCCTGTTGAAATATTTTCCCCCCTTCAATTGGTTAAGGAGGTCATCAATCTGTGGGATTGGGTACCTATTATGGACAATGATCTTGCTCAGCCCCCGATAGTCAATACAGAGTCTCCAAGTCCCATCCTTCTTCTGTACCAACATGATCAGGCTCCCACAAGGCGATGAACTCAAACGAATGTGACCTTTCTGTAGCAGCTCCTGAATCTGCCTCTTGATTTCATTATTCTCTAGAACAGAGCGCTGATAGATTGGTCCATTAGGCAGCGACGCATCTGGAGTCAGATCGATGGAGTGCTTGACCTGACAGTGTAGAGGAACCCCTACAGGGGAGGTGAATATGTCCTCCTACTCCTCCATGACCTTGTTCATTTATAGTTGTCGTGTGGAGGGGCCCTGTCTAGAGGACGTCGCCACCGTCTTCTTCTTTCCTTGAGGGAATATCATCAGGAAATTTTTTTCCTGATTTTGGAAATGAGCTTACTGCATTGTTTTGCAGTAACCAAAGAGATGGTAGTAGGTGGTGCTACCTCTAGTATCCTGTACAAATTATTTCCCAAAGTAACAATAACAACACGGGGCCTTGATTCATACACAGCATGTCACTTCCACAAGTATGGTTGTCCTAATAATACATCACAAACTTCAAGGGGAGCAATGTCACACAATACCTCATCCCTGAAGGGATCATGTTGTATGGAAGGCGTCACTGCTAGCTCACGCAAAGATCCTGTCCTTGGTGAAGCCACCTGAATGTGTACGGTTGTGGGTGTCATGTGGTTAGTAAGCCCAACCACTTCACGACCTCTACCGAAATGAGTTTCTTTTGGATCTCGCTGTTGATAATGAACTGTAGCAGGGAGCCCTTTACCCACATCTGGGAGTAGAAGAGACACTCCTCCTCCTTTGGATCTTCGGGTTCCTCCTTCTGGATATTCATGGTGGCAATAGTGGCATTGGGCTCCACATCAATAATCTGCTTCCCTTTGTCATTCCCCTTGTCGGGTTCTAACTCAGAGTCAAAACATGCATCTGATTCTGAAACCTTTAGGTCAGTCACTATTGACTGCTTGGCCCAACACTCACTTGTGTTGTGAGTGGAGCTCTTATGGAATTCACACCACTTTCCTGTGTCCTTTTTCGGCTTCATAATGTTTTTCTTTGCTTGCAGCTTTCGCGAGTTGTCTTGTGCCACCCTACCTTGGCTTTATCCTTTGTTCTATGGTTTGGGGGTACCTTTCCCTTGCCTCGAATTTGCAGATCCAAAGTCTCGCTTCTTCTGTTTAAACTTTTGCTCGACCTTGATGACATATCGGTATGCAGTGCCGAGTGAGGGGATGTTCAAGAATTCTATTTCTTCCTGGATGTACTTGTGCAGGCAGCTACGGTATTTGAGTACAAAATGCTGCTCTAAATCCTTTATAGCCAACTTTGTGCGAAGGGTATGGAAAATATTGGTAAACTCTAGCATGTCTTGGTCCCTTCCCCACCGTAGCGTGGTCCACTTTATGTATTGATCCTCATAGCTTCTAACAGGGTAGTATTGCTCCTTGATGGCATCCCGGAATGAATCCCAAGTGGGTGCAGCTGAAAATAGTGAGCCTGTATTTTCATCCTTCTGCTCACAATAGGTTTCCCGCCAGTCCTTGACATGGGGGGATACTTTGAGAAGAGTGAAAATAATCTTTTCCCGACTGGAAAAATCATGAATAGAAAAATAACCCTCTAGTAGATTTAACCATTTATCAACGACATTTGCATCTATCTGCCCCTCAAATATTGGGATCTTAGAATTAACTTGTACCTTAAATGGTGTGGAATTTCCAGAGTAGCTTTTGGAAGACGATGCATCGCCCCAGGGTAGCCGCTGAAGGATCTGGGCAAAGTTGTCCATCATTGCATTCCTTTGTCACTCGAGGGCTTCTTCGAGCAAGATTTTGATAGGATTTCCTACCCCCTCGTCTTTCTTTTTATCTGCCATGGGAGGGAATTAAGATTTGTGAGGCTAGTCTTGCAAAGGTTCGACCATTTCAAGCTCTAACTCCTTAAATCCCGACCTTGTTGGGGACAAGCAAAGAAAAACAAAGAAAAAGTAGACTGCTCTGATACCATTGACCTGGAAATTTAAACAGGAATGCAACAAATTACAAAGATAACCATAAACATAGAGATGCAGTAGAAACAACACTTCATTTCATTAATGTAAAACACTGAAATATGCTTACAAACAACAATGGAAATAAACCAGCTAGAGCGTTGGTAGCTTATCTCTGAGAAGAGATGTGGTGGCTACATGCCTTTCAACTGTGTTACAATGAGGCTCGAAGGCCTATTTATTGTTGAGAAATAATGGAAAACCCTAAACATCCAAAAACCTAACCCTAGAAGATGGAATGCGAAATTGTGGGCCTCGTTTGGGTAAATTGGTACATCAACTTCCCGGGGTCGTAACTTTGGCATACGATCTTTGTTTGACACGCACAATATCTCATTAGAAATATCTATCCGAGAACTACAATTTTCATAAGAGAAACATCAATCCAAAGACCCATGTTGCTCCCAGGTTTCCCAAAAAATGTCATTTAGGGCCTCAAAACAGCTCTGGAAGTTCAGGACCCAAAAAACTGCTAAAAATAGTAAACTGTGCTACAATTAAGGAAACTGAAAAGCTGAAAGAAACAATGGTGGGGGTCCAAGTGGACTTGGTAGGTGGCCACCAATATCCACCTAGATCATCCTATGGAACAGATTTTGCAATCTATAGCAGGCTTTGAGCTAATGTCTTTCCTGGATGGATTCTTAGGTTATAATCAAATCTTAGTACATCTAGATGACCAGTTGAAAACTACATTTAGAACAAAGTGGGGAACTTACGCTTATCAGAAGATGCCATTTGGACTGATCAATGCTAGTGCTACTTTCCAGACAACTATGGATATAGCCTTCAAAAGTTTAGTAAACAAATCAGTAGTGATCTACTTGGATGATATAACAATATACTCCAAAAAACACAGTAATCATCTAAGAGATTTAAAAGAAATCTTTGAATTTTGCCAAAGGTATGGAATTTATCTGAACCCCAAAAAGTATTTTTTTGCATTAAGTGAAGGAAATCTCCTTGGATTCATAATCTCCAAAGCAGGAATTCATATTGACCCTGATAGAATTAGAGAAAATTCTGAAATACCTTTACCACACAACAATAAATCAATGCAATCTTTCCTGGGTCAAATAAATTTTGTTAAAAGATTTGTCCCTGACTTCTCAAGAATTATTTTACCTCTCCAAGCCATGATAAAGAAAAATTCTTTGTTTAAATGGGGAAATTTGGAACATGAGGCTTTTAGCTTGATAAAACAAGCAATTACAAACGCCCCATCTCTAGCAACTCCGAATTTTTCCAATCATTTCATTTTATATACTTTCGCTTCCGAGAAATCATATGCGGCCATATTGACATAAGCAAATCAAGATAAAGCTGAAGCTATGGTCTCTTTCTTTAGCTCCAATTTGCAAGGAGCTGAATTAAATTACTCAGATGTTGAAAAACAGGCTTTTGCTGTTTTCAAACTTTAGACCTTTTCTCCTCAAAACTCACACTAAAGTCATAGTACCATACTCAACAGTGAGAAATCTTTTAATACAAAGGGACGTAGGAGAAAAGAGAGAAAATTGGGTGACTGCCTTGCAAGAATATGACATAGAAATTAAACTAGCAAAAATTATAAAAAGGTCAAGGTTTTTGCAGGATGTTGGTAGGAGCATCGAATCTATTAGAGTTGCAACATTCAAGTGACGATGTACAATTCTTTTAGGTAAGCCTCAATGATACAAAATAAAGGTATGATAATATGATATTTTACTTGAAAAACGGATATGCACCAACCCAATTAAATTACACAAAGAAAAGAGCCTTGAGGTTAAAATCTAGGCAATATCATATTGTCAACGATGTGCTTTTTAGGATAAATTGTGATTCTATTTTACTTAGATGTCTTGAAAACACTGAGGCAGAGAAGGTGTTGCAAGAACTGCATGATGGACCAGCTGGTGGCCACTTTGGAGGTGATACTACTGTAGAAATTTTGAATAATATGACACATATTCACAGAGATTATCTCGATTATACACTATTACAGAATACATGCATAATACATAACCTCCTCTACGTTGATCATCAATTTACAGAAGTAGAAACAATAACATGTGCACATAGAAGCATCAATCACACATATCAACGCAGTATTTTACCGGGGAAAGCATCTTGCGAAAAACCCCAACTATCTGTATATTATTTTGATTGAGAACATGTAACAATACATAGTACAATACTCTTCACAAGTATCCAGCACTATCTCCACCTGTTACACACAATACAACTCAGATCTTGTCTCCAAATCTCCTTCGTTGCTTGCCTACCTCCACTGCACAATACCTGCATGAGAATGAATGATAATGGCCCAAGCAAACTCGTATTTACTTGGAAAAATCACGTGAGCACAAGCTACAATTGCCCTTGGCCTCATTGGCATTACTCAATCCATTGCATGTGCAAATCTCATGCACAACTTATAGTCACAACTCACCCTTTCACTTACCTCTAAAACTTGTCTCCACTGAACTATCCATGCATTGAGTTAACTGATGTATTCTTCAGTTGCATTATGAGTTAATAATTAGTGAATTAATTAATAACTAATTCACACAACTCATCACTTAGTCTATTGGCCAGTTAGACTAAATACAACTAGTTCAACTAAGTCAAACTGAACACAACTCCATTAACTGCTCATCTAACTCCACAGAACTCAATCACTGAAGTCCTAACTAAAGTCCTTCATGCAATAGCTCAGTCAACCCATAGGTAACCACGTGATTCCTTCAAGAAGTTGCATGTGCCACATTTGTAGCTCCAACTGAAGTGCTCCAAGAGAATAAGATAAAGTTTAGAGTCCAAATATTACTAAGGGCTAATAATATTTGACTGTTTCTATTTTTACCTAACAGTCTAAAAATAGACTCTGATAACATCGCTGTGATCCAAAAAATAGAAGTCCATCTATTTTTCCCAACATGACCAATCAACCATAAATAGCATCCTGCAACTCATAAACATGATCCATATGTCTAAAAATAGACAAGTCTAAAAATAGACTTTGCGCCATAATTTGCCTGCGGGCCCGCTTAGTGAAGGAGACTCCTTTCCACTAAGCTCCATCATCTTGTTGCATTCTCAACAAGCATTTATTGTTGCACACTTTTCAACACTCCCTCTCAATAAGAAAGGCTTCCTCTCAAACCCGATCCTGTAACTCTAGAATGTTATGCATGCAATACATCTGGCCGGTCCACTTGCTCTATCATCAAAGTCTATGACTGCTATTGCCTTTGTCGACTGAAAACTCTGCATCTTTGTGCTCTTCAGTATCTGACTACTCTAGCCTCTGTCACCTTGATCTCTGACTGCATCCGTGCTGCTGCTGGTTATATCTCCCGGCATTGCATTCGCACTGCACCTCCCAACTGACCTCCCTGTTGGGCTAGAAACATACTCTGATGCTGAAGCTCTACCTGCTGCTGACAAGTGCTCCCTTTCTGACATCTGCGCTAC
>APFE031367930.1:0-12753 GCA_000404065.3 Pinus taeda
CACACTCTTATGGATGCATCATCTATGATCTAACATGAAAAATTATGATGTGCCATAGCTCCCCCTAAGGCCATGAGGGCCATAGTTTCTGCTTGTAGGAATTTTCCAGTCCTTCTTTTTCCAATCTTTGAGTGGTTTCTCTCTTGCATGCAACTGTCTAGCTATCCCCACACTCATCCTATTTTACATATACTTAATTCTTTGAATAGGTGGCCTCAAGTAAAATGGAGTCTTGCAATATTTTTCCATATGACCAAGATTTTCACACACAAAATCTGATGTGCCATAAAAATGGAGAAAATGGCTCATACCTCTTGTTCTGCATTATATTCTTCTTTGCATGCAACCTAAATTCAATAGCCTTATGGCCAAAATCATTGCATGAGTAGCAATAACCATAAAAATGACCATTATACTTAATTTTGGTTGAACTCCATGAACTGGGTTGTATTCCTTGCTTGTTTTCTTGATGGGATATTATATACCACTACTTCTCTTGATGCATGGATCTACAATTTTCTGGAATATGTCCTAGCTCCTGGCAGTTGAAGCATCCCACAAGTGAGAATGATCTCAAATTTTTTCTTGGCATAAACTTGGGCTTATCTTCCTTGAGCTCCTTATTTGATTGTTGGTCGTGTTAATGACTATCCTTCTTACTACTTTTGCAACTACTATCATCAGTTTTACTTGTAGTTTCAATCTGGATTTATAGATGAGGAAGTGGTTTTCACCTCTAAATCACTCCTTAGTGAAACCACTTCTACTTCCAATCTTTCACATTCCTCCTCCTTTTCTCTATATTTCTTTCTCATTTCTTCCTCAATCTTCTTAGCATCTTCAAGCTGAATTTTCAATCCATTGATCTCTTCTCTTAATCCATTCTCTATCTCATCGAATATCTGCAAAATTATTTTATGATCCTTACATGTAGAGCTTAGTCTATCCACTTCTGTAGCTAATTATTTTATTAAAACCATTTTTGATTCGTATTCAGCCTTAACAAGAGCAATATCCATCTCATATCCACTATGTATCTCAATAGAATCATCAAAATCATAATTAATAAAATATTTCAAAATATTACCTCGTCACACAACTGTTTTGGCTAAGATTTTGGAATGTGTTGCTTCATTTGCAATGTAATGAATATTTTCCTTCTTCAAACCCTTTGTCTTTTGAGACATCCTCTTCTTCCTTTTTGCCATGATCCATGATCTACCCTCCAAGTGGTCAAGATTCACTGAAGAGCACAGGATCTTATACCAATTGTTGGAAACTCGATCACTACTGAGAAGGAGGGCGTGAATTAGTAGTGGTGGCCTTTATATCAATTTTACATATTTTTACCACAATATCAAATAGCCATGCACATTCACAACATTATCTTAAATGGATATGAAATAAACAATAAAATCAAACCATAATAACCATGAGAAACATCAACAAGAGAATGCACACATAATACCACAAGTATTTATGGTGGAACCCTTTCAGGAGAAAACCACCCTGCAGTTGGTGTGCTACTGATTTCTTTTATTATTCTTCTGAACAAATTGTACATGGATTATCTTACAACCATAAACTGAAAGACTTTGCTTCCTTCACAATACATTGGCATATATTAGTTAGGAAATCTATTTCTCTCACGGATCTATTGACTACCATCCATTGAAGGTTGTTAGCCATTGGATAAACTAGCACTCTCGCCATGACATGTGCTTAATTGCCTCTCATGGATCTGTTAACTCTGGCAATGCATCCATTTACTAACATCTATGGGTTTTGGTGTAAAAACAATCACCATTCCCAAAAGTGGTATCAAATCCAAAGGTCTCGAGTTCGAATCGCGCCTAGCTTGTGCTGGGGGCGGGGGGGAAGGGTTATTAGACATTGGATAAACCAAAGCTCCCCTCTTGTTTCATGATATGTGCTTAACCGCCTCTCATGGAGCTATTAACTCTGGCGATGCATTCATTTACTAACACCTACAAGTTCTGGTGTAATGGAAATCGTGATTCCAACAAAGGCCACAACGATCTATGATCATCTCCCAGCTCCCATTGGATTATCCAACTCCTATTGGATGGAGAAATATATTCCTTCTACTGAATCTTCCAAATCATTGTCTACTATGAAGCCTCCATTCTTTCACTTCCTCCATGGGAATCATGTTTCACAATATTTCACACTGGGTTCTTAATCTTCTCAACATGAACAACCTAACAACATCATTGTTTTGCACACAAAATCTAAATCAAACTCTTACCCGGAGGAGGGAAATTCTTCTCTTCTTCTCACAACAAACTCTGCTCTCAAACACACCACAATATATCAATTCTCTGCCACAAACAACACATAAATTATGAATCTTCTTCTCAACTATATCTATGATTTCCGCATACAATTCTATGATATAACTCTGCAAAACTATATAATCAGTTGCTGCAATCTCTATTCACTCTAAATTCCCTCACAATGGCGTGCTCTCACACACTCAAGCCAACGAACCAAATAGACTCAAAGCCTTCCTCTATTTATCATTTTTATGTGATGATTAACTCAATAAATGCTACAGGTTATGGAGCACTCAACAATTATTTTCACATTTTTGAATTTGCTCGGATCCAGCTCCTTGACTTGATCAAGCCACGGTCTTCACTAAATGATGGATATTTTCAAGTTTAACCATTTTCTAGAAGTTCCCTTACCTTTTTTGACCATATACTGAAAATTTTTGATCAAGAACATCACAACAATACCAAAATTAGCTGATATGCATGAGGAATCAAAATAAATTCTAGCTCTAAGTCTTAGTCACATGCACAACACTAGTTGATCTCGACTGGAGCTTGTCATTCACATGCATAAGCCTTCTTACTAGCAACGAAAGCCTCTCATTCACTCCCACAAGCCTACATCCCTGTAATTGTGGCAAGGGATTGAAGAAACTTAGTCAAACCAACCCATAATTTTTCCAAACTTCTTCCATAGATTTATCATCATTAAAATGACATCATGAAGCCCTTTTCACTTTTGCAACACTTCACCAAGCCACTACCACATCACCAACATCATCACAAGTCAAGCTAGGTTGACTTGGATACCAACCAACAAATATACTAACAACTAGGCCATCAACCTACTCCACAACAACTCTGCCATCAGTATCCAACTCCAAAACATGTCATATATCCTCCACTACCTATACAACCAACTGAAGCATCCTCTGACACTTCTAGACCCTTTCCAAGCCTTATTTATCATGTCGTAAACATGAGGACCTAATCTGGGACATGAAGGCCTAATCAACAAGGCTCCTCAACTCTAACTATTTTAGCAACAACCAACACCTTTATACAACAACATTATTAAGGAGATAATCACATCTCCAACACAACTCTACTAAACATGCAACAAATCTACACAACTGATCCTAGTGGAAAAAATTCCAAACCATTGCAACACACCACCATCCAACTCTATGTAGCAATCATGATCATGATGACCATGACATGCTCTGCTCACACTCTGTATGCAGCATCTGTAAATCACAACTCCATCCTCAAATCTCCATGCTAGTAGAAATTCCAAAACCAATGCAATAAACAACCATGTAAAAGCCACCTGCAACCCATGCTACCAGGTTGACATCAATGTCAACCAATAACACATCAATGTCAAAAAATAATGTTCATACATCAACAGTAAAAATGCACAATACAAATGACTTTCTCCTAGATTCAGAACTCTAATATCCTATTCAAATCCCCTGTGGGTTGCTAGGCCCTCTTATTTATACAAAAGGTCTTGAGGGGTAGCCTCCTTGAAGAGGTGGACTATTTCTCTTCAATTCTTTAAAATATTGGATCTGGTTCCCTAATTGATTTTGAATTCCAAGGAGGGTAGATCCTTTGTAAGCCAACCAAGCTTAATATCCTGTTCTGGGGGGGAACACATCCCTACATTTTCTCAATCAATGGAGCTCCAAAATATGATCAATAAATTCACAACATTCCATTCATTTATTGGTAGGGAAAAAGTCCCTAGATTCTCTCATTTAGAATTTACTTAATATTCTCTCAAAATTCTGTAAAAACAAATAATATTAGGCACTATAATAAGCAAGGGGAAATCTAATTCATAGGGATCCATTAATACTATGAATTAAATCTATAATGTGCAAGTAAAGGAATTAAATAACTGTTTTAGGTGTCTAGGAAAGACCAAATGGGGCTTATAAAATGTCCAATTTTAGGGCCCATCACATTTGCAAGAATTTAAAACCTCAATTTATGCTTTCCCAAAATTGTTTTTTACTCCTATTATTACCAAAAAATGTGATCCATATTGATGGTTTCACCTAAAAAGAATAGGACCTTAAACCGTTCAAGTTACTAGGAACTCAAGGTCATGTGGCATTCTTTGATACCTCCACCTGTTTTGTTTAGTTAAATTTATTTATGCCACTCTATTGCATGATAGAACTTTATTGGTTAATGCTTTTAGTAGGTCATCAATGTCAATGCTATCATTGGGATGTGGTAACCTTTAAGCCTATGATATTTCTCCTTAGTCTTTATATTATGCCCAATTAGCATTACCTATCCTTATTTTATGCTTATGTGGCATTCTATGGTTAGTCCTTAAATTGTTGATGTGATATCCTTCTATACTTTATGGTAGATTCCATCACTCATGAAATCCTTGACTTATCCCTTTCTAGATAGTTCGTAGTCTTGCGACTTACTAAATTAAGCTCTAAATGCTATAAAATCTATGGTGGGAGTTATCATCCTAGAGATCATAAGGTCCCAAAACCCCCAAGTCCTTTGGACCTTAAATATTATAAAGACCTTCATTTTGTTCTCATACCATGAAGAGTGTTATATAACTAAATTGAGACAACATCCTTACTCATCCCAATGTTTTTGACCCAAAAACATTATAGGGCCTATTGAAGTTTTTCTTGGAATCTAAAAATAATTAGAAATTTCAAACAAAAGGGTTTTTGACTTACCTCATAAGAAACAATATTGCAAAAGGATATTGTCTAGATCTGCCACATGTGTTGTTAGTTATACACATCGATATCATCATTACTATCTAGTAAGGTATGGTTACTCCATGCATTGATATGTCAACAATTTTGACATCATCAACATGATGTGGCATTCTCCAAATAGTCCATGTGTCTCTTTGATCTTCCTTGGTTGGGTACCACAAGGAAGTGTCCCATTTCCCCATGTGTATTTCCTTCCTTGCTCATGCCTTAACGTAATCCTTGAAATTCACTAACCTCCACTTTGCACCTAAAGTATAAAATGAATTCTGAGTTGTTGTTTTGTTTATGGGGGAGGTTGTGAAACTTATAAAAAAGTGATTCAATTAAAGCAATTTGCAACTTTGGAAAATAAAGAACTTAAACAAATTTAGATAAAGAATAAGCACATTATTCGACTAAGCCAAGTACTCATCAACAACTTGTGGAAAAACTTGAATTTGTTGCCAATCCCTTTGGCCTTGCATGCTAACATTATTAATTCCATGTGTGACCATATAACTAGTTCATGTGTCATCTTATTAATTTCCACTAATGTGAACTTAGTGATGCAGTGTTCTCGTAACTTGCCGTATTGAAGGTTTTAACCCTATATAAAAATTATAAAAATTACCTACAAACGAATCCTCAAAATAGAAAAAAATATACAACCACGAGAACATAAAACAAATATACATAAAGATTTTCCCCTAGATCGCAAAACTAGGAATACGAGATTGATTTTTCATTATATTCCTTTCAATGTTACAATATATATATATATATATATAGAGAGAGAGAGAGAGAGAGAGAGAGAGAGAGATGTTGAAACATTCATAGATCTCAATTCATTATATAATCGTAGTTCCCTTAATCGAATCTACACATACCATGGGAAAAAAGTATTACGCCCAAAAAACCATGCGCTAAAACCATGCCCAAAACCATGGGTAGGTCTGCCCAACATATTTGGGTCTCCTCCCCATCCTTGAGTCCACCCAACTATTATTGGGTCCAAATAATATTAAAAAAAATTGAGGCACTGCCCCAGATTCTATAACATGTGGAAATAATATAACATAGAGCCAACACATGTATCTATATAATTCTCTTCAATATCCACATTAACACCTTGCTCCTCTATCCTACACATGTGGTATCCCTATAATCTCATCATTGAAAAACATGATACATCATATCCATTGTAGAATACTTCAATATTTGACATTATACCATTGTAGAGGGTTGGGTAGGGGGTTGTGTCCCATAGAGAGCATGGGACCAAAGATTGATATATCAAATCTTAAAAATATTTGGTAACCAAAATGAAAAACTCAAACTTTGAGCTCCCAACTTTTTAAATTCTCAAAAAATTTAATTAAAAATGATTTAACCAATAATCCATTAAGAAACCTTAATTATTTGAAAAACCCCACGTAATATGTGAATTTTAACGAGAATTGCTCACCACTTAATGAGCATCATAATATTTAATCAATGCATGTATACCCAAATTTTCCATCATCTATGAGACTCAAATTCGAAAGGAGAAGATACCCAAAGGTTTGGATAACACCATTGAATGCATATCATATTATTTGAAAAGAATTCTCGACACATATGCTAAAATAAGGATTTCCTTTTCTATGTCTAATTGAATAATGTGTAAAATGAATTGTTTTGAGGCATTTATTAATAATGTAATATGAGGTATAGATTCATTATAACTTTGAATTTACTTGAGCAAAGAGCAATAAAATCCACTTTTAAATCAAGCCATAACAAATTTTGAGTTAAGATGGATTTGAGTTAAGATGGATTAATGTTAATAACTATTATATAAAATATGAGTTTAATTTAGATCCTAAATAAATCTATGTTCTATATAACAAATCAATATATTTGTATATTTGTTATTTGTTGTCTTTAATATAAATACATGACCACTATATAAAAATTGGAAGAGGCCAAGCATTAGTACATGGTAGTTTTGACATTATAGAGTAATTAGTGTAGATATATAAATTAAATGATTGGTAAATGTTGATAGACATCAATCCATAACAACTGTTGTTGGATGCAGTGCCATAGTCCCTTCCCATTATATATATGTATATATACAGAAGTGAAACAAAAATTGTCAAATATGATACCTATAAGAACATTAGAATTTATTTAGCTATGCTGATTTCATTGCCCGTTAACTCAATCTTCAATATTCATGTATATAAACTTCGCATAAAGAAAATTAAATGAACTAGCAGTTGATAAAGGGGTCGTTGATAGAGTAATTAGTGGGTCCACATGATCGAAAGACAACTACATGAATTCGTAGTTGATAAGGGGGTTGCTGATAGAGTCACTAGTGGGTCCATATGATTTGAAAACAACTAAATGAACTGATAGGCAACAAAGGGGGCAACTATAGAGTAATTAGTGGGTCCACATGATCGAAAGACAAATAAATGAAATGGTAGTTGATAAAGAGGTCGTTGATAGAGTAACTAGTGGGTCCACATGATTTGAAAACAACTAAACAAATGGATAGCTAACAAAGAGGATAATTATAGAGTAACTAGTGTCATCATATAAATTAAATTACTGGTGAATGTTGGTAGGCATCAATCCATAACAAGTGTTGTTGAATGCAACATAGTCCCTGCCCATTAACTATATATATATATATAGCGAGAGAGAGAGAGAGAGAGAGAGAGAGAGATGCACAAGTGAAACAAAAAATTTCAAATATGATACCAATAGGAACACTAGAATTTATTTAGTTGTCCTTATTTCATTACACATCAACTCAATCTTCAATATTCATGTACATAAACTTTGCATAAAAACAACTAAATGAACTGGTACTTGATAAAGGGGTTGTTGATAGAGTAGCTAGTGGGTCCACATGATTTGAAAACTACTAAATAAACTAATAGCTAACAAAGAGGACAACTATAGAGTAACTAGTGTACTCATATAAATTAAATGACTAGTAAATGTTGATAGGCATCCATCCATAACAAATATTGTTGAATGCAACACAGTCCCTACCCATTATATATAATATATTATATATATATATATATATATATATAAATAAAAAAAATTTAAATATGATAACCAATATAACATTAGATTTCATTAGAATCTATTTAACTTGCTAATTTAATTTCCGTCAACTCAATTTCAATATTCATGTACATAAATTCTGTGTAAAGAAATCACATGATCATAAAAAAAAAAACGAAACAAATAAATTTGCATTTAATACAAGTAAATATTAACAATATATTTAGTTATATAAATTAAATTAAATGGTTGAAAAATATAGAAAATTAACCCAATATTTATTTACCATTGAAAATATGTAACTTGAAGAGTGAAAATAAAAAACAATGAATTTAAAAATCTTTGATTTATATACACATTTAAAAATGTTCGCATGATTTTTTTTTTTAATATTGTCCAGAATTAATGAAATAACCATTTATATTATTAATAACCTATGGGTGTTTGGAATTAGCACAGTTTCCAGTAACCGACAGATGGAAACCCTGAGTCAAGCCCCATCGAAGATGTTAATTAACTTATTATACCAATTCTAAAGTCTAAGGATGGGGTTTTGATATTGTTGAGATTAGAGCTTGAGATTTCTGATTCGGATTGAACCAAAACAAATACAATTTCAGAAGTTTTTTTTTTGTTTTAAGTTAATTTATAGGATAACCAATATAATTTCCATGGTATATATTTTTTTGTTTTAAGTTAATTCTATGGAATGTTAGTGGAATTTATACTTTAGAGTTTTAAAATTTGCATAATTTAGATGTTACAGAAAATTTTAGAAAGTTTAGTATATTTTTAAAAACATATTTTAAATAATAAAAAATTAAAAATATAGTAAAAAAATTAAATAATAAAAAATTTAGAATATATCTGACGTAATTTAATTTTGGATTCAAAATAATAATAAAATATAATAAACACAAACATAATAACTAAATCAACTATTTAACTTGTATGTATAAGATTTCCCAAACATTTCAAACTTTGCAATGGATGACCACATCTATCACATTCCCATTAAATGAATTTTGCAATAGATGACCACATCTATAACATTCCCAAAAAGTGAATTTTGAAATGGATAACCATATTTATAACATTCCCCTTAAGTGAATTTTGAAATGGATGACCACATCTATAATACGCACAATAAGTGATCATCAATGACAATCATCAATATCAAAACTCTACATTGTACATGTCAAATATTAAAAAAAAAAATATATATATATATATATATATATAATATAATATATATATATATATTAATTATAACTTATTTAAAATAACAACTATTATAATACAATAAATACTTAATATATAAGTTAAACATATATACATTTAAGAAAGCATGTAACAAGATTCTTAAGTATAGAGATTCATCCTCATTTTACAATTGATATTCTTAATTTATAAATAGATTTTGTTATAATACCATGGGCCAATACCATGGCTTATTAATACAACATGCTTAAAAAACCATAACTCATTTCATATGACACTTGTTCATATGCCATTTTTTTAATAAATGAATTTAATTAAAAGGGAAAAAAACATAACTATTTTAAAAACAAATCTTGGTTTTTAATTTGTGTATACTACTTAGAATATTCTGGAACATTCTATGGATATTAAATCTCTACCATCCACCTAGATCCATCTTAACTCCACATCTATAAAGGCTAAGAGAGATCAAATCTCTCAAAGTGTAAAATTTTCCTCAAATTTTACATACAAAAAAAAGATTTGCACCTTGAGAAATTTGATCCTTCTCCACATTTGATATCTTTAGAATTAAGATAGATCTAAATTAGTAATTATTGATAATCAAATTAAAAATTTGGAAAACTTATTTCAAAATAAACATAATTATGGGTATAAATAAAAAAATTAATTTGTACAAAACTCTTATGAAAATTTGAATTCTCCATTAACTTTTCTTTCTTGTTGAGTTCACAAAATTGAATCTACTTTCTTGTTGACGTCACAAAATTGAATCTACCCAAAGTTTTGTACGGGTGGGCTATTGTGATTAATGATGGAGGGCTACGACACGAGTTTGGAAGAGGTATATGCAGATCTCAAACTGAGCCACCAAAGGCGACAAACCATGAAACGCTACCCACAATTAAAAACGCAAGAAAATCACATATGAGCACAAAAATCCCCACAATATGGGAATCAATGGTAAAGACAGCATTAATGAATAATGGAAAAATATTAGTTTGGTAGAGGGAAATCAATCATATAACTTATTATAGATTTTAAAATATTTTGAAAATGTTAGAATTAATGCTTACAATGGTATTTTGAAAATGTTAGAATTAATGCTTATAATGGTATAGTTCGTTTGGTCTATTGGAGGTTGTTGAAATATTTTCTCAATCACAATTTCTAAATTTAAAATGAGTTGGATTTTATAAATGTTATATAAATGTATTATGTTTTAGTTTTGAATATGCAATAATAATAATATTTTGTGATTTAGTTGTGTGGGTGAATTTTTCTAATTTGGTATCAAGGCGAAGGCATGTGAGAGTAGATAGTTTCAGAGTTGTTTGTTTGGTTGAAGACTGTGGGAATTTTCATGACAACCAAAGGGTGATGTTCTTTGAAAATGAGGAGGAAGATGAGATAATTTTTGAAGGGGAGAAAGAGGATGAGAAGGTCTTGATCATTGAGTCTGTGAATGAGGAAGAAAATGTGGAAAACATGAAAGAGTTATTGACAATTGTTTGTAGATTTCAGGGAAAAAATACACCAACTGACATCAATTCAATCGGTTGTTACTGTTGGGAATTTCTGGTAATTCCAAACAATTATTGAACAGAGAATGATACTCTGTTTTGCCACAGGATCTTAACACAGGGAAGCTAAATTGTTTTCTGAGGAACTGAGTTTTTCACACACATAAAAACTCTTTGTATTCATTAATAAAAGACTGCCTGTTACAAACTTTTTCCTCTCACAGAGGGATTTACACAAAAGCACTTTGGTTCCTCAAAAAAAAATTACTCTGTCTCCTTGCAAATTTACTCTGTCTCTGCTTTAACATTTTACATTGCTATGTGTAAAAATTTCTTACATTCACTACTGTAAAATAAAATCTTCTTATTTCATTTACTCTACTGCATATTTCATTTCAACACAAACAAAAACACTGTTGCTTATGTTTTTATTACACATTCATATTCAACAAAAAAAATTACCTTAGCACTGCTTTCATAAGCTTTGCTTCCCTTTTCATCTCATTACATATATGAGTGAACAACAAAAATATTACAGTCACGCTGTTGTGTGCTCCCTTTCTCAACAAAAAATCATTATCTCTACAATGCTGTGCATTTCCAAGAGAAATCGACACTGTTGTGTAAAATATTTCTCCCTCGCGCTGCTGCTGCGTGCTTACATTTCACACTAGACAACTAACTAAAAAAACATGACTATATGTTTTACTTTGTGTGGTAAAAACAAAAAATACAACTCCCGTGAAAAATACAAAACAATAAAATTAAAAGCCTTTGCCTATATTCTACGAACATGAGTAAATACCACTTTGTGTGGTAAAAACAAAAAATACAACTCCCGTGAAAAATACAAAACAATAAAATTAAAAGCCTTTGCCTATATTCTACGAACATGAGTAAATACCATTAATTACTTCACTGAAACAAATGGCGGTCAATCCCAAAACTTCACGTGAACTTCATGTGCATGCCTGTATGCAGCTTTGGCTTCAATCGACGGTGGACAACCTTCATTTCAATCGAACTTTGGCTTCAATCGACGGTGGACAACCTTCATTTCGATCGAACAGCTATCGCACAGACAAACCAAATGAGATTTATGTTCCGGGAAAAAAATAGTTTTCAAAAACGTTTGTGGACATGCGTCAGCTAGCATATTGTATCGCTGCCCTTCCGGAGAATACCACTGTCCGTGAAAAGGCGGTGCGATAAGTCTGGCATTTTTCCTGAAGTGATAACGCGGCAGGGGAAATTAATATTTCAACACTCCCCTTTAATTTCAACTGCTGGGTTATCAGTCATACTCAAACATTTCCTCAAAAATTCAAAACTTTTCTGGCCCAATGGTTTGGTGAGAATGTCTGCAACCTGCTCCTGAGTCCTGCAATGTTTTAAGACAATTTCTCCATTGTTTACCAATTCCCTGATGTAGTGAAACTTTGTGTCAATGTGTTTCGTTCTCTTATGAAACACGGAATTCTTAGATAATGCAATAGCTGAGCTATCATCACAAAAAATCATTGTTCCTTTTGCTTTTTTTTGGCATAAACTTCTTAACATCCTTCTCATCCAAACTGCTTGACATGCTGCTGTTGTAACTGCCACATATTCTGCCTCTGCTATAGACAATGCTACAATAGGTTGTTTTTTAGAAGCCCATGAAATAGCTCCTGAACCCATGTGAAAAACATAACCAGATGTGCTTTTCCGATCATCTACACTTCCAGCCCAATCACTATCAATGTATCCAATTAAATCTGAACATTCTGAAGTAGTATATAAAATGCCAAACCTTTTAGTACCTTTAACATACCTCAAAATTATTTTTGCTGCCTGCCAATGTGCTTCTTTTGGCCTCTCCATGAATCTGGAAATTAAACTAACAACATGCATTATATC
>APFE031367930.1:12807-40064 GCA_000404065.3 Pinus taeda
ATATCCGGCCTAGTTGCAGTCAAATACATGAGGCTGCCAACTATGCTCTTGTACACACTAGGATCAAAATCCTTGTTGCTGTCCTCTTTGCTGAGTTTTAATCCCATCACTATGGGAATGATTGCTGCTTTGTTGTCCTGCATAATAAATCTTTCCAACACTTCATTAACATATTTCGCTTGTGAGATAAAAATCCCATTTCCATTTTGTTCTACTTCTATTCCTAAGAACTATCTCAGCAAACCCATGTCAGTCATTTCAAATTCTTCTTTCATGACTGTTTTGAAATTTTCAATAAGATAGTCATCATTACCTGTGAAAATAACATCATCAACATATAACACAACAATTAGAATTTTACCATCTTTTTCTTTGATGTAGAGAGTGGGTTCTCCCTCACACTTTTCAAATCCATTTTCTAGTAGATATGACTCTATCCTACTGTACCACGCTCTTGGTGTTTGCTTCAGCCCATAAAGAGCTTTCTTCAATCTGCACACTTTGTGCTCTTGGCTTTTCTTTTCATAGCCTGGAGGTTGTTCAATGTAGACCTCTTCCATTAACACTCCATTTAGGAATGCTGACTTCACATCCATTTGGTAAATTTTCCACTTGTTTTGTGCTACTATGGACAACACTGCTCTCACAGTTTCCATTCTAGCAATCGATGCAAAAGTTTCCTCATAGTCTCTCCCATACTGTTGCTTATATCTTTTGACAACAAGTCTTGCATTGTGTCTTTCTATTTTTCCTTCAGCATTACTCTTGGTCTTGTAAACCCATTTGACTCCAATGACTTCTTTTCCTTTTGGTAATTCAATCAAATCCCATGTCTTGTTTCTTTATATGACATTGATCTCCTCATCCATAGCTTCTATCCATTCCCTATCCTTAATTGCATCTTCAAAAGAAACAGGATCATCAACATGACAATATAAAGCAAACAAAGAATTCATACCTTCTTCATAAATGTTACTTAAATTTTTGAACTTTTTACCTCTTTCATTTGGTGTACAAGTGCTTGAAAAAGCACTTGAATTTCCTCCTTTTGATGTGCTTGGAGAAGCACTTTCATTTCTCCTCAAGGGTGTCGCTCCCTGCCCTTGTGTTAGCGCTGCTATTTGGGGATGTATTTCATCCATCTCCTCATCATCTTCATCATGTGACAAAGAGCTTTTAACATTCATTGTTTTCGCTATGCTTCCATCCCAAGCTTCCTCCTCAATGAACTGAACATCTCTACTCACAAAACACTTCTTGGTGGATGGGTTATACAACCTGTAAGCTTTGGATTCCTCACTGTATCCAATGAAAATACATTTCTCCCCTTTGTTGTCCAACTTCTTCCTTAGTTGATTTGGAATGTGTGCATAAGCCACACATCCAAAAACTTTCATGTGAGTGACTCTTTGCCTTCTGCCACTCCATGCTTCTTCCAGCACTCTATTCATGACTTCTTTTGTAGGGCATCTATTTAAAATGTACGTTGCACAGTGTATAGCTTCATCCCAATAATCATTTGGCAAATGCTTTGCCTTTAACATACTCCTCGCCATATCCATGATTGTCCTATTCTTCCTTTCGGCTACCCCATTTTGTTGTGGAGTGTACCTAGTAGTAAACTGTTTATGAATTCCATTTTCTCTACAAAAACATAGAAATTCTTTGGAGATATACTCACCTCCTCTATCAGTTCTTAGAACTTTGATATGCAACCCACTTTGGTTTTCTACAAGCGCTTTGAAATTTCGAAATTTTTCAAACACTTCACTTTTGTACTTCAGGAAATAAACCCAAGTTTTTCTAGTAAAATCATCAATGAATGTTAGCATATAGAGGCTGCCTATAAGTGATGGAGTTTGCATCAATCCGTATACATCTGAGTGAATGATCTCTAAGGGTTCTTTTTCCCTTATGCTTTTCCCCGATGGAAAACTTTCTCTGTGTTGTTTCCCCAAGATACAACCTTCACAAAGGCTGTCTGGTTTCTCTATCAATGGTAATCCTCTTACCATTCCTTTTCTACTCAACAAGTTAAGACCTCCAAAGTTGAGATGTCCAAATCTCAAGTGCCACAACCAATTTTCATCTTTTGGTTCGCTTTGGTAAGCCTCTTGTGTAACTGCTGCTATTTCTACTCCATCTTTCAAATCTACTTTTATCTTGAGAGGGAACATCTTGTTCCTTCATCTTAACTTCATCGATACATCGTTTGCTGGGTTTTCTATCCATGATGGTGCATACATCATTCTCAAAGAAAACATTGTACCCCTTTTGAACAAGCTGTCCAATACTTAAGAGGTTACATTTCATTCCAAGAACATAATAAACATTTGCCATGGTTTTTGTTTCACCTTTCTTTGTTAAGATATTAACCTCTCCTTTTCCCATAACAGAGACTTTGCTATCAGTGCCAAGTGTGACTTGTGACTTCACACTTTGATCTAACTTAGAAAACAGGGCTATGTTTCCTGTCATATGGTTACTGCAACCGGAGTCTAGAAACCATATATCATCACTCTTTGTTTCAGACATATTACAAGCTAACAACAAATTATCTTGACTGATATTTTCTCTAGTGATATTTGCACTAGTTCTTTTACTCATATCATGCTGCTTCTTCCTACATTCATTTGCATAATGCCCATATTTTTTACAATAATAACATTGGACATTGGATTTTTCATACCTTTGTCCTTGAGCATGATGTTGTCCACTTTGTTGGCTGATGCCTTGGCCTTGGCTTTGATTTGGATTGCTGCCTCTTCCTTGAGTGTTTGCTAGACTGTTTCTTCCACCTCTATTTTGGCTTTTGCCTCTTCCTCTCTTGTTTCCTCTACCTTGACATCTTCCTCTTCCAAAGGACATCTGGGTCTTGAAGGATTGCTCTAGAGATGAGTTTTCATTTCTACTCAATCTCTGCTCATGTGTTATCAGTGATGCATGTAGTTCATCAACTGAGAAATTTGTGAGATCTTTTGTCTCTTCTATGGTGGTGACAATCACATCGAACTTTGAGGGTAGGACCCTCAATAGTTTCTCCACAATCCTCCTTTCTTCAAGAATCTCTCCATGAGACCTTACCTGTGTGACCAGACCAATTACTTGTGTGAAGAATGAGTCAATATTATTTAACTCTTTCATGCATATATTCTCAAAATCTCTCATCAGCAACTGTAGTTTTGTTGTCTTCACTTTCTCCATGCCTTGATAGGCTGTCTTGAGAGTTTGCCATGCTTCTTTGGATGTCTTGGCTGCTGCTATCCTTGGAAACACACTCTCATGCACTGCTTGATATAACAAGAGGAGGGCTTTAGAATCCTTCTTCTTATAGCTCTTCAACAAATCTTTCTCTGCCTGAGTCAAATTATTAAACTCATCTTCATCTGCTAGTTCTTCAAAACCATCCTCAACAAATTCCCATAAGTCTTGTGAAGCTAGCAGGGCTCTCATAGTTATTGCCCAATAGTCATAGTTTTTCCCATTAAATAGTGGGAGCTGGGTATTACAAATACCCATGCTAGTGCTGGTGCTGATGCTGGTGCTGGAGCCAGCCATTCTTGCACACTTAACTATACTTCAAATACTTGACTATGTATTTAAAAATGACTGTCTGTTCTCAATAGCAACAAAAAAACTAGCTTGAGAAATACCTTTGAATCTTTCCTAACTGAGTCTTCACTCTGCTGGAGAATTTGCTGCAACAAGAATCCTTCCTTCAGCTTCTTTGACATGTTCAAAGAGCTTGGACAAGCTTTGATACCATGTTGGGAATTTCTGGTAATTCCAAACAATTATTTAATAGAGAATGATACTATGTTTTGCCACAGGATCTTAACAGAGGGAAGCTAAATTGTTTTATGAGGAACTGAGTTTTTCACACACATAAAAACTCTTTGTATTCATTAATAAAATACTGCTTGTTACAGACTTCTTCCTCTCACAGAGGGATTTACACAAAATCACTTTGGTTCCTAAAAAAAAAATTACTCTGTCTCCTTGCAAATTTACTTTGTCTGTGCTTTAACATTTTACACTGTTGTGTGTAAAAATTTCTTACATTTACTGCTGTAAAAGAAAATCTTCTTGTCTCATTTACTCTACTGCATATTTCATTTCAACACAAACAAAAACACTACTGCGTATGTTTTTATTACACATTCATATTCAACAAAACAAATTACCTTCACACTGCTTTCATACGCGCTCCTTCCCTTTTTATCTCATTACATATATGAGTGAACAACAAAAATATTACAGTCACGTTGTTGCGTGCTCCCTTTCTCAACAAAAAACCATTATCTCTGCACTGCTGTGCATTTCCAAGAGAAATTGACACTGCTGTGTAAAATATTTCTCCCTTGCGCTACTACTGCGTGCTTACATTTCACACTAGACAACTAACTAAAAAAAACATGACTATATGTTTTACTTTGTGTGGTAAAACAAAAAAATACAACTCCCGTGAACAATACAAAACAATAAAATTAAAATCCTTTACCTATATTCTACGAAAAATACCATTAATTACTTCACTGAAACAAATGGCGGTCAAACCCAAAACTTCACGTTAACTCCATGTGCAAGCCTGTACATAGCTTTGGCTTCAATCGACGGTGGACAGCCTTCATTTCGATTTATGTTCCAGGAAAAAAATGGTTTTCAAAAGATCTTGTGGACACGAGTCAGCTAGCGTACTGTATCACTGCCCTTTTGGAGAATACCACTGTCCGTGAAAAGGTGGTGCGATAAGTCTGGCAGTTTTCATGAAGTGATAACGCCACAGGGGAAATTAATATTTCAACAATTACGGAGGAATTTAACAAATATAGTTTGCAATTCCAAAACTACTATTAAAGATTTGTTAATCTAACTAAGAGAGACACTATTTACAATTTCATTCTTAGAGATTTCGATGATACTTTGTATCCTTCGAGCATGGGCATTGACATTTATGCCACCATGAATGTCATCAATTGATGAGGCATCAGGTTTAACACTTAGTCCGAATTGGGAGGAACAATGACAAGTTCATGAGTGGTAAAATGCTTCGGTAATAGTGATATAGGAAGAGGAGCAACAAAGAGATTCATAGAGGTGCAAAGATCTCTATTTAGAGATGCGATAAAGGGAACAATGAAGGGATTTTTTAACCTTCCATTACAAGACAAACAAAAATAAGGGATTTTTAACCTTCCATTACAAGACAAACAAAAATATGCTTCATAAGAAGGAGATGTTTAGGGATATGGTAAGAAATTCATGGTGGTTGAGGATCAAATATTGGACTGGGGCGACATCTGCATTGGGACTGGTGAGCTTAAGTAGATTGCAGATTCCTGGAATATTCTGGGATCTGACAGACATGGGCGTAGTAAAAAAATTGACCGCGCCCATATCCGTTGGATCTCGGAATATTCCAAAAATCTGCAATCATTTAAGGATGGCCCATTACGACTTATGCCCAACAACCTTAAAACTCGTGCCTTATGAAATGGAAAGGTGACAAGTGTTGTCTGGTCAAATGAATGGATTCCTAGCTTGGAATATGTAACTTTTCGTCAAGTCAGTTGTGTGCTCCCATTCATTTATGGTGTTTTGCTTTGATGTAATGCTTGCCCGTGTAGTAAATATATGAGACACATATGGTGTGTGTTTTCTACTTTGTCACTCCCTCTAAACGAGGACTCCTAGAACCCGCAAAAGTTGTTGAAGGCGTCAAGAATGCACTCGAGCATCTGTGGATCTTTGATCAAACGATTATATGAAAACTGAAGAACGTAATAGAAGAGAAGTCAACATTTCCCTATGGTGATTGTTATCAAATTAAGAATAAAAATATATTTTCCTTTTTAGTTTTAGGAATTCAGTAATGTTTGAAGAATGAAGTTATGGTAAAATAATATATTTTACATGTCTTTTAGTGAATGGTGAAAGAGCCATCAAAAGTCAAAATTATATCGTAAGATAGGCCACTTTGTATGAATGATTGCTAGAGACATTCAATATTTAGGCAGCTTGTCTAGATAACTGGCAAACAGAACACACTATTTCTTTGTCAAATGGGAGTTTTTCAATAGAATGGTTTAAGATCGAGACTGCTTCTCTCGCACAATGTTCGAAAGAAAGTAGGTTAAAAAACATTAATCTTATAAATGTGTCAATGTTGGTCCAAGAAAGTTATATCTTAAATGGGTTAAGTGGTAGGATTGAAGTTGTGGAGAAGAAAGTGCGCAATCTTGGCGATTCCAGAGTGGGTATAAGTACTAATGATGATCAAATTGGACATATATCTGTGTTGTAATTTCAGTATTGTAATTTGTGAGTATTGTAATTGATCTTTGTAATGTAAATATTACTTAAGGCTTACAATAGTATAGTTGGTTTGGTTTGTTGGAGGTTGTTGAGATATTCTCTAGAAAACAAACTCCAAATTTAGAATTTGTTGGATTTATAAATACTATCTAATTTATGTATTATATCTTAGTTTTGAAAATATAATAATAATATTATTTTGTAAGTTAGCTCTCTGTGTGAATTATTTCAATTGAAAATAAAAAAATAAAATTCAAACAATTCAATTTCAAAATTTTAAAAATATAAAGATGATTCAGTTATATGCCTTTAAAAATATGGTTATCTTTATATTTCCAAAAATATTTAGAAATATGATAAACAAATCAAATAATTAACTGGTGCCTTCACAGGTCTTCCCAATGGCACGGGGAAGCAACCTCAACATTTCCTAATGGCATAGGAAAGCAACCTCATCCCTTGTCCAACTATGGAGATGAGGCTTTTATCTATGCTTAGCGGAACGTACATGAGGCACTTTGAGAATCCAAGCCTTGTAGTGCTCTACTAAATTTAATGACAACCAATGTTGTTGTAGACTGGAAAGCTAGAAAGAATGGGAGACGTAGAATGTTGAGATGGCAATTACCTCTATTTTGTATGGCTTGGTGTAGGAAGCATCTACTGCTACAATTGTGAATTGTAGCCTTATATCTTGAAAACTACCTAGAATTGAGTGTATGATTTTGGAGAAGGTTTTGCACCCTTTTTTTTTGTAAATTGAGAAATTCTATTAATTCAAGAAAATATTACATCTTGATGTGTTTTCCATTGAACAACCACTAGCCTCATTCCTACCGGAATTGTTGGCCACGTGGTATATACAAAAAAAGACAGACGAAAATAACAAAATATTGGTTGTCCAAACCGAGATAGTCCACAAATACCAGAATAACCTTAGTATCCAAATGCACCCAGCTATCATTCTTCAATTGACCATGTTATTGGCATCCTAGTCCACTAGACCGTTACCATGTTGTTGGCAGAATACTTCATGTCGATGGGCTTCGATATGTTCCATTCGTCTTTCAAGATGATTTAAACTTCCTTGCAACCTCTTTTTCCCATGAAAAAGGGAGGCTATTTAGGTTGACATCTACCATTGGTTGTGCTAGAGGTCCTTCATGAAGGCTATGACCTCATTTCTATTGTCGTGGCAGTCCCAAGCCAAATTATCTATAATAATTTTAATTTGGTGAAGTTGTGCCTCCAAGGAATTGAAGGGTGGTGGAATGAGCACCCTCCCTAGAGGCTACTCTCTTGGCACATCCACTTCTTCCCCAAATTCCTAAAGCTCCCTATGGTGAACTTTCCCTGGCCTCTTGGGCCGACACCCCTCCTTACTATTCTACACTGCCTTTGCATACCGCCTCTCTCAAACTTTACACCACTTGCACTCCACAGACTGGGCCTTGATACACCACCTACAACAAAAAGAGACTTGATCTGACCATGTCAGGTTCGAAAACTACAACAACCACTGACCCTCTCCTCCTCACACTCAAGACATCCCGCCACCCTTTGAATCCATAAACACAAATTTACAGTCCCCTTCCTCCATAGCATGGTTCAACAAACAAGCCATACACTCTCCCTACTCCCAAATATCCCAAATATGGCCCCACTCCTGAACACTGTGTATAAAAAACAAGCACTCGCAGGGCCGCGACTTCCAGCACTAGAATTTCCCATCACCAATTACCAATGTGCTCAACAAAAGACCAACCCAGGCAATACCAAAATCTCAAACACAAAAAATTTACAAGCAATACTTGAATCCTAAGAGACTATGGAGCTCCTGTGGCTAGTGTTGGAGCCACAATACCTATGTTGCCCTATAATTCATCACCATCCCTACCAAACTTGCAGGGACCAAGTTCCCAAACTATTAACTTGAACCAACATCTGTGTGCATAATAAACCCTGAGGGTTGAGGCAACTACAGAAGGAGGGTATGGCTAAACTAGGAAGCCACCCTCTGAACCATTAACCATATTAACCACCAGCAAGGCTACACCCATACCAAAAGACCATTTGTTACTATTTTCCAAGATCCAAACGAACGAAATAACCCTTGCTCCTTCCTGAAGGTTCACCAACCCTACATCCATAGTAGCTTCTTTGAGATGCTTCATCTATTTCCAAGTGTGTGGGGGTTGAATGCGCCATGTTGATCACCATTCTCGAAGTTCATTGCCCCCATCACGGAATTTACACCCTTGTTTTATGAAAGTTGTCTTAAAAACATTTTTGATTTTATTTGATTTTAATTGAATAAAAAAGATGATGTGATGTTTTCTCATTGATTTATTTAAAATTAAGAAAAGAGTAAAATAATAATATGAGAATATGTTGATACATATTATTATTAGTTGATGGAGGGAAATCATTTTCTTGTTGAAAAATAATAATATGAAAATATGTTGATACATATTATTATTAGTTTATGGAGGGAAATCATTTTCTTGTTGACCACTATTAGTTTAGCATTGACTAATACAAGTTATAATGTTTAATTTTAAAAATTTAATATCTATTTTTCAATATTATTGAAAAAAGTAATTTGCAAACATTTTATTGGACCATAACTTGAAGGTATTTCTTGTTGACTACTATTAGTTTAGCATTGACTAATGCAAGTTCTAATGTTTAATTTTGAAAATTAAATATTTTTTTTCAATATTATTGAAAAAAGTAATTTACAAATATTTGATTGGACCATAACTTGAATGTTAAATTTTGAAAATTAAATATTTATTTTTCAATATTATTGAAAAAAATAATTTTCAAACATTTGATTGGACCATAACTTGAAGGTATTATAGGATACATGTCATGTGGATAATTGCCTTAGAATTTTTTGCCATAATTTTTGGATGCAATTGCAATATTTATGCCATGTTTTTTAGATATTTGTGTAATGGATTTTTTATTGTTAAGTTTCATAGGGAAACAAACCAAATTTAAAATCATTCAAAATGGCTCATACTCAGGTAAATAACATATTTACAATCAATTACTACCCACTGTAATTTAAGCAAGTATTTTCATAAAGTAAATAAATATACTTACCAAGAGTTATTACTCACCAGTGGTTAAATTTGACAACTACCCGTATTTTGTCAACTACCCGTATTTTGTCTTTTTAAGAGTCAGATACTGGTGATTTTTTAATCCGCACATCATTACTGGTGATTTTTTAATCCGCACATCATCACTATGGCAATTTTTTAATCTGCACATCATCACTAACTTCTACTTAATTTTTACATTTGAGAGAGAGCGAGAAAGAGAGATGTGTGCATGATCGAGAGAAATATATTTATTACATATACAATTCCAAATTGGACTAGAGAAAATTAAAAAAGTTAGGCACAAGATGAAACTCTAAGATAAGCACATATTGCATAGTGTTTATAGACTGAGATAAGCACAATTTGTGCACTCACTATGTATGGGTCTTTGGTCCTTGTCTCTGTCCTAATTCGCATAATAAAATGTCATACCAGGCACCTTGAACCCAATGGTTGAAACTCATGTGCTCACCCATGGGCCATATGTATGTTAAATACAAAACCCTATGGGGATAAAGTAATTAGATTGAAGGGCTTTTTAGTTGTCAAAACACAAACAAAAAATTGACATAACAATTTTTTTGTTTGATTTGAGAGGTTTCATGTAGTTTTTTCAATGTTAGTATGCTCATGATATATCCCAACTTTTATAAAATGAATCTACTTAGTAGTTGGAAATGAGAACATCAAATGAAAAATTACCATGGCTCCTATGCCTTCCATAAATTCGTAATTGAATATGAAAATGACTAGGTTTAGGCCTTTCAAATCTTGAGATATTTTGAGATGCCATCTAGAGAGATTTTCCTTGTTAAATAATCATGAATTTCTTCAAGACACATACCTTATCTATTATTATTTCTTGAAATATTAGGATCCTCCCAAATCGCTATTTAAAAATAATAGTGGGTTCCAAATTGTTTTATTATTTATAAGGTCCTCTTTGAATCCAATTCATCAAATTGAAAGTTGAGATCAATTGATCATCTTCAAATACTTTACAACTAATGAGTTTGAACATGTTAATTAAGAGTTTTTGCAAAATAATTCAATATGAACTTCAAAAGCTATCAAATTACATAAATAACGATTATACATATTTTTACTAAATCATTGGCTAGTTTCACAATAACATATATGTTTATTATTTAATGTGTATATCAATGATTTTACTTGGTTTTATTTTTCTTTATAGTCCAACTAGAATTGATAAAATAAAACACAAACTTATATCAACAAAAAATTGTTTTAGCAAAAAATTAATATAATGATATAATAATAACATTTAAATGAAAAATATATATATAATATATATATGAAGTACCATCATGTGAAGACCACTTTGGAACACATCATAACAAATTTATTTGACTAAAAAGGATGTCTGTCAAATTTATACCTTGTTGCCCACCAATGTTTATGTGTTTTTAGTACTTTATTAAGTAGGAGCAAAAATATAAATGTGCAAATTTACTAGTGATTACTACCTACCAAAATTTATGAGAGTTCTTACCTTTAGTGAGTTCCACTTCATATATCAATTTGCAAATTTTCTAAAAACATAATTTTCACTTAAATAACAAAAACTTACAACACATATTAATTTTATATTTTAATAATAATATATATATATATTTTCATTTAATTTTATATCTTAATTTTTTTAAATATGAAAATTTGTTCTCTATTGCATTTAAATGAATGCAATTTTCCAATTTTAATACTCATATGGATTACCCTTCCAAGTTCTTGAGTGAGTTTCTAATTATGATTCCAAATTCTTGAGCAAGTTTCTAATTATGTTTCCAAATTCTTGAGCGAGTTTCTAATTATGTATAGATGTAACATAGTAGATTGTATGCATTTAGATTGTATGCATTTAAATGAATGCAATTTTCCAATTTTAATACTCATATGGATTACCCTTCCAAGTTTTTGAGTGAGTTTCTAATTATGATTCCAAATTCTTGACCGAGGTTTCTAAGTTTTTGAGTGAGTTTCTAATTATGATTCCAAGTTCTTGAGTGAGGTGTATAGATGTAACATAGTAGATTGTATGAAATTATAGATGCAACCTAGGTGGATTGTATAAATTGTTTTGAACATGAAGTGAATGGTTTCCCTTCATCAAATTAATTTAGTGAAATCACATATTCATTTTTTTCAAAGTTAAAAAGTTTTTTTTGTTTGGGTCAAATCACATATTCATTTTTTAATAAAAGAGTCTTTCTTCCTCTGAGTTAAAACTATTCATTTTATATATTCGTTATAATTTGTTTTTATATATACATTTAAAATTAATAAACAAATTTAATGATTATTTTGTATATTTACTAAAATTTATATTTTATGTTTAAAAATTTAATATAAATTTGAAAAATATTTAAAAATTAAAAAAAAAAATATTAAAATTGTGAAAAATTATTTTGATTATATATCAATAATATAAACCAATCAGAATTATTTTCATTTTCTTCTTTGACATCATTTTGGAATCAATTGGCTATTCAAATTAGTAAATTATCTTACACTGACTCTCTCATTCCCACCCGTGTTCTCATTGAGACACCTCAAATCATTGAATTTTTTTTCCATAAAACACCGTCTAACTTTAAGTATTAACGTAAAACACAGTCTAACCTTAATTATTAACGTAAAACACTGTCTAACCCTAATTATTAACGTAAAACACAATCTCACCTTAACTATTAAAATAAAAAGTAACGCATATAAATTTGAATTTAATAAACATCTTATTTAATCACTAAATACCATGCAAAAAAGGTTATTCACTAAAACCAACATATATTTATATTTGATCGATGTTACAAAGCACATAAATATGTAACGCAGAAAATTTTACAGGAATGATTGCCACGCTTCATTATGCATACATAAGACATTTCACGGTTTTATTGCTGGTGGGAAATTCCGAGCACCATTACACAATATACAGATGCATTTATTCCTGCCACCAAGCACTTCTGGCTGGCTTTTATAAAACATTTGCACAGTGCATATCACACACTAACTGAAACTTATGATCCAGCTCATAGTATTTCATTCTCTAACACGGGGGAAGGTCTGGAGGTGGCGGCTCCAACGTTGCCGAAGGACTGTCGCCGTTCCTCACCAGAAACACCATATTCAATCCCCACGTTAAATGGTCGTCGAGGTGGCAGTGCAGAAACCATACTCCTGTACACCCAACAGTAAATGTTATATTAAGTTGTGATATGTTATTGAATTAAATATCAACTAAACATTTGATTCAAATAAAAGTGTTCAGATAATGAGTAATAATGTTAGCACGAATCTTATAAGAGCGTGTGAGTAACGCGTTGGTTTTGATGTCTTTTATAGTGAGATGTGTCACTAGCATAGAACTAGCGGTTTTTACTTATATAGGTTAAAACTAGCATAAAATTCAGCTACTTTTATTGAATCTGTTAAGAACCGCATATGACCTGCATAGAATTAGTGGTTTCTACCAATATTTGTTAAAATTCACATAAAACTGAGCTATTCCCATTGAACCGGTTAAGAACTGCATATTGGGGTGAGTTTGATAGCTTAGATGCTTATCAAGCCAAAAGTTAAGCATGAAGTCATCTCAAGACTCATACAATTTAGCAAATAAAAAAGGCCAGTAGGTCATCTCAAGTCTCTCACAACTAGTAAAAACAGAAAAAAAAATCCAGCCATGTTAAGGCTGGTATACACTTAGCACAAACAAAAAAATGGCTTAGATGTCTCTCAAGTCAAAGGTTAACCCCATGTACAACTTAGCAAAAACAAAAACAAAAAAACTTAAATATCTCTCAAGCCAAAGGTTAAGCATATGGTCATCACCTCACGAGTCACACAACTTAGCAAAAGCAAAAAAAAATCCAGCCATGTTAAGGCTGGTGTGGCATGTCTCTCAAACCAAAGGTTAAGGGTGCAGTTATCTCAGGACTCACACAATTTAGCAGCAACAAAAAAATCCAACCATGTTAAGGTAGTGTGGAGTGTGATTCCTGGATGATTTTGATGCCTTAAATGTCTTTCAAGGTTTGATGACTTAGATGTCTTTCAAGGTTAAGGTTATGCGAGCAGTCATCTCAAGACTCACACAACTTAGCAAACAAAAAAGACCGGTCATATTAAAGCTCTCGAGGCTCAAACAATTTAACAAACAAACAAACAAAAAATTAGGTAATTTTCACTGTTCAGATACCGCTGAATCCAAAAAATTTGCACTCATCTCAAGACTCACACAATTTAACCAAAAAAAACTTAAAAATTTGTCTTTACCAAAAAAATAACTTACCTACTTTAATTTATACAATTTTATTTTATAATAATTTGAGAAGATTCTACCATATTTTGAAAATTTGATAATTTAAATTTGTTTCTTAAAATTTTAAAATATTTCACAATCTATAAGTTCCTACCAACCTATACACTAATAAAATTGAAATGAAAGAACATTTTTTCTAAAACATATTATAATTTGCAATAGGTTACTGGCTTATACAATAATAAAATTGAAATGCAAAATTAATATAGATATATACCTGGATTGTCAGCTCTGAATCTTATGGCAACCCACCCGCTTACTGGAGCAATTACTGTGTTGCGCTGTGGGGGATCGACCAGATTAAAGTTATTCGGGTCGTTTACTGGATCATAGTTCCCGAAACCGTCCCCCACCACGTAAAAATTGTAACCATGAAGATGCATGGGATGGTTCTCTGCAACGAAGATGTTTGTTGCCTGAAAAACCAGTTGCACTGTAGAGTTGTAACGAAGCACCTTCACTTCTGTTCCAGAGCCAGGAACCCAAAGTCTTTTGGGTATATCCTCCGCCGTGTAGTTGAATTTAAAGGGAGGATCTGTTGGAAAATCCGTGGTAAAAACATCATTAATTGCGAAAACATTAGCCTCAAGCAGGGCAATGTTGGGCGCTGTAAAGGATATGTTGTTCATGCTAGCACTGAGTCTGGTTCCGTTGGGGCCTTCACAGGTCTCCCCAGTGGCACAGGGAAGCAATCCTAATCCAACTGTGGAGATGAGGCTTTCATCTATACTTAGCGGAACGTCCACTGGGTACTCTGGGGTAGCCAGGCTTCTCAGTGCCCTGCTAAAATTAGTGACAGTTTCAGTGTCGTTGTAGAGTGGGAGGCTAGGCAGAATGGGAGAAGTAGAATTTTGTTGGCCCATGTAGTCTAGAATTGCAGTTGCTGTGGTGTTATCGAAATCACCAGCTTGTTGGTTGTTATATGCTCGGGCTGCCATATAATACGTACCAACAGGCTGGTCTGCAGTGAGAAGAACATCTGTAGTCTGGCCAGCTGAGATGACGAGTACATCTGTTTTGTATGGTTTGGTGTAGGAAGCATCCACTGCTACAACTGTGAATTCATGGCCTGCTATCCTGAAAAAGTGCCCACTATTGAGTGCAGCATTCACAATTCGCAGAAGGTACGTTTCTCCGCTCTCTACTGGGGCCCGAAATGTTTCTGCATAAGAGGATAAATGTTTAGAAGCTGAGTTTTATATTTTTGGAATATTTTGGAATTTGATAATGATAAGATAGGTAAATTGATAGGTAAATTATTGACAAATTCTTGGAATATTGTGGAATTTTACAATTAGAAAAGATTCCCAAAATATTTTGGAATTTGACTTCTGAGAGATTAATTATTGACAGATTCTTTGAATATTATATTCAAATCTAACCATTAGAAAAGAAGTCAAAAGAAGTCAAAATTAATTGTTTGACCTTTCTCTTCACCCTAATTCCAAATACCCTAAGAATCTTGAGATTGAATGCCCACATTAAAATGGAGTTATTCTTTCTAATAAATTAAAAAATCTTTCTTCAACCAAAAAAATAATAAAACAAATTATAAACTTAATTGCAATCTTAAAATTAAATTATTATTAAGAAAAAAACATCCAACTAAATTATATATGAAATTAAAAACTTAATACCAGATGTGGAGCAGGGATACAGATCTCCTGGCTGTCCATTTATGGTAAAGGCATCAGATAAATTGGGAGCACCCCCTGTCAGAACTGCTTGATTTATAACGGTGACAGGATCTTTATTCCACCATTCTCCTGTTCAATAACATTGAGATGAGGCTAACTATCAGGCATACATCATAATTCAGAATTACTCTGTCTATTTTAATATATTAATATAAAAAATTAAAGATACAAGCATTTGTATATTGAATCTGATAACAACTCATTCTCTATTATGATTGGAATTACATAGCAATTCATAAATATTCTTTCTATATTTTAATATGTTGATATGAAAAATCAAAGTACAAACATTTGTATATTAAAACTGATAATAGCTCGTTACCTATTATGATTGGAATTTCTGCTCTAGGTGTGGGAAATGGATATGAGCTTCCCTTCTTAGGATAGATCACTAAAGCTCCATGCACAGTAGCTCTGAGCCATGAGACATGAGCATGCCACCACACAGTACCTTCCTGTTCAGTAATGGTGAATCTGTATGTATATTTTCCACCAGGTTGAATAGGGCATTGTGTAATATATGCAGGTCCATCTGCCCACCCTGTACGCAACTGCTTCACTCCATGCCTGATACATATAACGATTAATCTTATACTTGATATTTTATAACAATAATACATCTGCTCCTTGACAGGTTCTTGCTGCAGTAGTGAAGTGTAATATCGATAAGATTTTTATTATAAATATAAATATATAATTATAATAATAATGCAAATTATTTAAAGTTATAATATTTTAAATATTATGATATTAGTAAATTTTAGGTCATTTTTATTTGGGTCTGTAGATTTGGATATATTTTTAAAAATGTGAGAAACAAAAAATAAGGTATTATTATAAAAATTATAAAATTTTAAAATATTAACCTAAATAGTAGTAAAGTCAAACAAATAATCGAACAAAATTAATTAAATCATTGATTTTTAAAATATTTTCAAAATATAATAAACAAAGTAAATGAAAATTACTTATTTAAAAATATTTTCAAATTATAATAAACAAGGTAAATAGGAATCATAATTAAAAAGCGGATTTAAAACATATCAACCTAAAATCAAACTATTCACCAAAAAGGTCAGATAATTAACTAAAAAAGTCAAAACAATTAACCTCATTTTATCCTTGTATTCTAAAATATTACCATAATAATCATGATAATTTCAATAGAGTAAAACTGTTTGCTTCATTCTTATCTTTCTAAAATTTCAAAACTTTCCAAAATATAAAATATATTTAAATTCAACTCTGGATGTGAATTCTAACAATAAAGCTGCATAAACATATACAACGGTGAGGTCAATTGTTTGAACTCCTTACTGTATGTAAAATTCTAAAATATTAAGAAAATTTGTAATAAAAATAAATTCAACATAGTGCAAACTGTATGTCAAACAATTGACTTATCAGTTGGATTCTAATATATTATCAGAATTTGCAATGAAAATAAATTCAACCCAAAGGAAACTGTTTACTTAGCTTTTATTTTCAAAGTATTTCAGAATATAAAATCTGCAACGATAAATGTGAAATCTAACAGTAAAGCTGCATAAACATACCAATGAAGAGTGGCGTTGTACTGAGCATTGTTATAAACTGTAACAACAACGCTGTCTCCATTGTAAACATAAAGAGTTGGACCTGGGAATTGTCCATTGATGGTGATTATTGTATGCTGTTCGCACAGCCTGGTAACTGTCTTCGGTTCAATCTGTGTAGCAAAATTAAAATCATCGATATAAAGATATGAAAAAAGGAATTGGTGAGCGCGGATTTATTTGGAAAATTTATTTTTTGACTTTAACTTAGTTAAGTGCAACCATTTATTTTTCTAAAACTTAAATCTCTAAACATATTAGACTAAGAAAAATAACAACTATTAAACTTCACTACCAAACTAAATTCAATTAACAAAACCATTAAATATTACTATTACTTCGGCCTATTTCCACCCTATTTCCATGCTTATAGGTGTAAAAAATAAACTTGAAAACAATTGAGCCAACTTACAGAGAAGATATAATTGTGGATTTCAGCGTTCGTGATGGCAGCTAAATAGACAACTAATGAAAGTAACAAAACAAGCCTGCTTGAAGATAGGCATTCTGATTTCAGAGACATTGTTGCAGGAACCAGATGTCCTGTAAGCATATATTACAACAACAGCAAAGCCTGAAAGAGGTAGCTAACCAATTTCATTCACTGTCAGCACTGAAACTGATCAGTGCTAAATAGAAAGTTGTGGGCAGGAACGGTGGAAATGATCTCGTCCATTTATAAGGCATTTTCCACTGAGATTAAAAATCTAACGTGAGAATCTCCAATCAATTGTAATTTGACATGAGCTCTTCTTGTCGCTGTCATTTAATAGATCTGATCAACTGAGATTTAAAAAGCACTAAGCATAAGTTGTCAAATTGAAATAAAAAATTGATGGGTGCAAACTCCATTAACGATTGGCTAAGGATTTCCTCGATGTTATGGCTGGTTTGTTTTTCCTCCAACTGCTTCAAAGCTTCTTCTTGTAATGATGTTGAAAAAATAATTCAGGATCAGATAAGCATGAAAAATCAATAATTCTTCTGCCCCACACCTTCCTATTTAATGAATAGAATGTTCTCATCCTTCCCTTCCATCCTTAAAGTATGTGACATGTATAACACTTCCATCCATGAAGAAAAATAAAGGAATTATATATATATATATATACTTGAATTTTATTTTATTTTGGTAAATGATATTATAGAAAATTTATTTTAAATTTTATTGGTAGTAAAGGATATCATAGAAAATGGCTTGTATGGGTTATGAATTTGCATTTTACTATATTATATTTATTGAACAACTTAATTTTTGGTATATAAGGTTAGTTTTAGTGATATAATATAAGATTCTAGTAATATGTAAGAAATAAGATTGAATATAAAAATTAATTTCAAATAAAAATGAATTTCCAAATCCACTTATTAATAATTTTATTTATTTTAAATTTGATTGGCTGCAAAGATATCTTAAAAAAATGACAAGTATGTGTTATGTGCATTTGTATTTTATCACATGAGATTTATTGAAGGCTTAGTTTTAGTGTATAATGTAGGATTCTATAATTGAAATAGAAATAAGATTGAATATAAAAATTAATTTCAAATAAAAATGAATTTCCAAATCCACTTATTAATAATTTTATTTATTTTAAATTTGATTGGCTGCAAAGATATCTTAAAAAAATGACAAGTATGTGTTATGTGCATTTGTATTTTATCACATGAGATTTATTGAAGGCTTAGTTTTAGTGTATAATGTAGGATTCTATAATTGAAATAGAAATAAGATTGAATATAAAAATTAATTTCAAACTGTAATTATTAACAATTTTATTTATTTTAGTTTTTATTAGTGACAAAAGATATTCTAAGAAAATGGTATGTATATGTTATGTGAATTTGCATTCTATTACATGATATTCATTGAAGGTTTAGCTTTTGGTGTATAATGTAGAATTTTGTAGTTGAAATAGAATATACCCATTCCCCATTGTATAAGTTGCAAAGGACGCCTTAAGGAAATGGGATGTGTTAAAATGACACATGTGTTATGTGAATTTGGAATGGGCTACAAGATTTACGAAAATTAGTTTTTGGTGTATAATGTGGGATTCCATGGTTGGAAGGGAAAAATACCCAATTCTAGATGGACATAAATTTAAAATACAAATATGTATAATGATCATGGCTAGCTTTATTGCCTAACTATGTGAGAGATGGGCACAAATTTGAAATACAAATGTGATAAGTATAATAATCATGGTTGACTTTATTGCCTAACTATGTGAGAGATGGGCACAAATTTGAAATACACATGTGATAAGTGTAACAATCATAGTTGACTTTATTCCCTAACTATACTAGTGAAAATTTGAAACATGTGATAAGTGTAGCAATCATGGTTGGCTTTATTTCCTAGCTATGTAAGTGAAGATTTGAAATATTAGTCTTGTTGAGCCAACTAACATCTAGTACCATCTATGATGAGCATGCAAAGGGGAAAAAGTTAAACAATGATGTAGGATGTCGTCATGAAACAAATTAGGAGTAGCTTCGCTAATTTCCTACCCCATGTTGGACCACCACTTAGCATGGATACTTGTTGAGGTTAGAGTCAAGGATGTTTTTTTTATACCCAGGGACTTCTATTTGACCTTGCTAGTCCATTTGTTGGTGGAGAATGTTTTCACTATACCTAGGGACTTTTGTTTAATCTTGCTAGTCCATCTATTGGTCGATTCAGACCTCAATCTCATTGAATAATGCAACAAGCTCAACCTCGAGTGCATAACCCAATGATATGTGTGATCCAGAGTCATGGTGGACTCTATGATTATGTTCAACCATCAAAGGGCTCAATATCATCAATGTGATGTGCTCAAGGGAGTTTATGTAGAGAATATATTTTTCATGGATGATGGGGAATGTATCTTTGTTCTCAAATAAAAAGTAATGGATGTGGGTCCATTCGTAGTCAAATAAGTACATATGCTTCTATAATGGAAACACCTTATGACATAATAAGTTGCAAGTATTAGGAAATTTCCTTGAACTTTATTATGGATAATACAAAATTTGAGAACTTCTTGTATGCTTCAATTTATCTAGTTTGTTAAGTATTTGTTAAATAGTGAAACAAAATGGGAATGGTAGAGATGAGAAATCAAGTTTTATCTTGAGATAAAAAGATATTAAAATCTAGAAAAGGACAATAAGATACTATAAACATAAATGTAAACAAAGAAGAAAAACTTTGCATCAAATTGTATATTTTTGCAATCCAAAACTTGCTTTAAGAAAACCATGGATCCTAGATAATAGTTTTTTTGAATATAGATAAGCTTTTCTGAATTTGATCTTGCTTGAAAATACTTTGCATCCATATAATGAATGTTACTAACAACAATCAAATTCAATCGACATATGTAAAGTGAGCATATGATGGAAGAGATAGACGTCTAAGTGTTTTATATTCTGAGTTTTCTCTCACTTGGATGTTTCTCTTCTACCATGTTACACACTTCAACACATTGCAAATGCACTCCACAAGAGGACTGGACTACATAAATCTCTTCCCATTCTCAAGGTAGGTAGGGACACAAAAATAGAGTGAAACATGTGAGAATGAATGATTAGGTGGGACTCCATTGGAATATCTCATGAGCACAGCTTCCACATTTATCAATGTAATTGATTTTGCATAATTTGAATGATATCAAGTTTGACTTCAATAACTTTGAATGATTTTGAGGTATGAATATCACATTGGGCATGACATTTTACATGGAATCCACTAAAATTCAAATCCAAAGGAAGTGGTTTTCAAACTGTATTGAGTACTTCTCTCTTAGAGTTCTTTTTCTAGATTGAAAAGGAATTTTAAACATTAAATAATGACCATGCTCATACACAATAAACCATGTAAGATAAAATACAATAAATTTCTATACTTTTTTTCCATTGTGTTGAATCCCAAACAAATGCAACACTAAGATGATGTGTAACATGTTTTCTTGTATTTATGCATTAACATTAATGGTCTCGGGATTTCTCATAGGACTAGAATTATTTTTATTTTTTTTTTATCTATGCAATTCCTCACATGGTACGTATAAGTCTATGGGAATTGAAAGGAAATTTGTATTTTTCCTGTGTGATTTGTAAAAAGCAAAAGATATGACAATGAATACACTTTGGTCAAAATCACATCTACAATTTCTACAATTGGAGATTTCTACAACTCAAAATCTAGAACAAGCATGGGGGCACTTGCATCTTGAGATTGATAAATGACAGCCTCTACTAGTTGATTATGTGGATGGATTCCTTGAGCAATAGTATTCCCAAGAGCACTAGAAGTGTTAAGGAGTTAGTTGTATTTCATTTGAATCACAATGTGGTAAAGTGCTATGTGATTCCCAAATTTGCAGTGTTTCCCCACTATATAAATAGTTTGTTACAATGATGTGGCATGATCCCAAGGCCTCGCCAATCAAAGCCACAACATTGGAGCTCATTGCAAGGTCCTTATTCTAAAGAACATTGATTATTGGTGGAGAGGCATATGATGTCCAACCTAGATTCTATTTACAAGTTAATATCCTTTGTGATCATCTTTGAGACTATATCTACAAAGGTCATATGTTGACAAGTAACATCTACCTTTAGTTACAAACATGAACCCAAATACTTTCCTTCATTCATTGCAATTTAATCTCTTCTCCAAAAATTGCAATTTGTACATATATGAATTGTCTATATTCTCGTAATATGTAATCAAAACTCTCATTATAATTTTTCATTTTAATTTAAAACTATATAAAGTTTAAATGACTTGATATTTTTTGTGTAATAAATTATATGTTTTATAATGTATTTATTTATTATTTCTATATATTTATATTTAAATATTTGCATCAATTATTATATATATAATATATATATATATATATATATATATATATATATAGATAGATATAGATATATATAAAATGTGTGGTTCATTGACACCGAAGATTGGTGGCCACTACGTTCACGGAAATTATCCAAGTAGATCCACCCAAAGGAATCACAAGCCTGTCAGGTGATTAGCAAAGCCTAACCCCAAGAGTGTCAAGGTGAATTGATCCGTGACCTCCCATCAACAAGGGCCCTTGAAGATGGGAACTCAACCAATTGAGCTAAACCTTAGGGCTTTAAATCAAAGATCTCAGCCAACACAACCATATTCATAAGCACAAAGTTATTACAACAATAAGCACTATAACTCATCATATCACTAATAAAAATATAAACTTAAATGAGAAAATAACATCCATTCCAACCAACCAACCCCAACTAACCTACATAAATTTTATTATTAATTCTCTTTTCAATAATTTTAGATTAAATACTTTAACATTGTTTCTCACCATTATTTTATATATGAATTATGTGTGTCCATTCTATTATCCCCAGCCTAAGCTTTTCTCTCCTATATAAGTAACTTAATCCGTTGACCATATAGTGGTAATCCTTTATATCTCATCCTAGCATGTGAACATCGAAGATGGGACCCCACACACACCACTTATACTTCTTCCTATTCCCTATTGTAAGATATAATTGATCTTATCCCCTTGAAGGTCATGAATGTAATTATTTATAACTTATGGATCGTCCCATGTGAACATCGTAGATGGGACCCACACACATAATATCTTAATTCAACTTTATACTTCTTCCTATTCCCTATTATAACATGTAATTGGTCTCATTTCCTAAGTTGTAATTGATCTCATTTTCTGAAGTAGTCTTATTAGTCCCTGCCTGGGACTATTAGCGATCGATCCGATCGCTGATCGAGCATTAGTTCATAGTTTGACCGTTTTATTTTTAGTGTTTTGGCATTTTAACCTAAGTTTAATATTCAGAATTTTGATTCAACAAACTTTTAACCAAAGTTTTAGTTCGGAAAATAATTGGGGTCTTATTGCAGCCTTCACGTTGTTCGATGCAAACATTTTAAACGCAACTTAGTTTATCCTAAGTTTTTGGTACTGTTCTGCGTGCCCTGCATGCAAGACAGATGTTTGCGTTGAAGTGTGCCAGATATCGTTGAAGTATGCAGGGGTGTCCACGGTGGTCTAGAAATGGTTTCTCAGGAATAAGTTCGAGGATACCCAGAAAAAGATTTCCCCTGCACAGGCGCAAAATGGTGCGAACGGCCGTCGAGTCTCGAACCCGAGTCTGATGGTTTCCTGTACAGGTTCCGTCCTTCAGGCAATCTCAATTCCGGTGCATAGTGTTCATTTCCCAGGTGATGGAAGGTGAATCTCCTGGACCCCAAAGAATCGAAATTCCTGCCCAAGATAATAATTTTAGTCATCCTCATTGTATTACTTTTCAGTTATTACTAATTGGGTTACTGTTTTGTCATCTTGAGCTCCATTATTCCCTTAGGGTTTTTACCCTGTGTTATGTGCACTTGACAACTATGCTTCCACAGGAGTTTCGGATGACGATAACCTCACTAAATCGATATCCTTGACCAACAGGTGCCTTTCTGTTTACTCAATCACTTGGCGTATGGAATTGTGGAATAAGGGTTTTTAATCTTTGTATTTTGCTAGACTGATATTTGGATAAAGAGAAGCCCCAGGCAGTTTTTAACCCAATCGAGGGTTTCATAGTTTAGAAACTATATTCTATGTAATTTTGTTAAGCAACTTGTTTAAGTTATTTGGGATTCCATTGGAATTGTTCCGATATCTTCTTCCGCATTTGGTATTTAACTGTTGGATTTTTGAACTGAGTTCTCTCGGATTCCTATGTTCACTTTTTTGAAGAAGTCGTTCATTTTTGTTATATAACTTATTACTATTCTATTCATGTTTAATTACTTGCAATCAGTTACAACGGGTTTGAATTTCCCTTAATCATAGAAATACGTAGTCATGTTATAAATTCTAGGTTAATTCGTGTCTTTATTTCTATCAGTTTTCAAGAAGAAGTTTTTATGTTAGAACTGGTTTGAGCTTCTTCCTATTAGTAATTACAAGCTTCTCTATAGATACATAATTTGAATTGTGTTCATTATACCAACTCTATTATTCAATCTTTACATTTTAACAGAGGAGTGGTTATAATAGTTTTTGTTGTAATTCAATTTATTTGCCATGTGAGTTCGTAGGGGGCTAGACTTGGTAGCTGTTGAGTTGGCAACCTGATTCTAACCCTTTCAACTATTTAACCATAAGCTTTTACCTGGTATAAAAAAAGCGTGTCTTGACCTAAGAAAGAAAAAGTAAAAAAAAAAAGGAGGAAAAATCCATTAGTCAATCTGAATGTAAGGAACCAAAATAAAAAAGGTAAAGACTTAATAATTTATATTTTTAATTCTATTTTATATTTTTATCTTTACTTTATGTAATAATGAAATTACCATAAAAATTATTAAATAACAAATTATCATTTGGCATTTATCTCAGACCATTCAATAAGGAGAAATAAATAATAATAAAGTCATATTCATCATATATTAAGCTCCTCCAAAGTATTGTTCCAATTTTTTCTATATCTATAGCTCTGGAAGGTGTACCGATGTAAGAAAAAAAAGTATACCAATGTACTAAAAAAAATAAAAAAGAAAAATCCATAAGTCAACCAGAACACGAAATATAAAGAAACTGAAATATAAAAAATGTAAAGACTACAAATGTAGAGAATAATTAGCTAAAATAATTTGATCATGTAAAAAGCTTCTTTTTTAATGACAATAAAATTAAATTTACAGAAGAAAAAAAACATTTATTTAATATAATTATAAAAGTATATTATAAATTAACAAATGCAGAATTACTTTTCTAATTTACTTAAAAACATTATAAAATACTATAATTTAACAAATACTACCTTTATTTATACAAGTAATTATAGCCATTAATTTAAAAATAATATTTATCAGAACATTAACACATTAGTAAACACGCTCTGTGCTATTTCTAATTTTGTATATGACAAAAAGACAGTTATAAGGTCCTCCCTGGCAACTGACCATATTTTTGCATTGCATAGAAACATGTAATTAACACCCAGAACCTTCATGATATTTCGTAATGACCGTCCAGTGATTCGCATGTGTCTGGTTAATGTCAACCAGCTCTGCTTTGGTAGAAGCCAACAGGGATTGCAGCTTTGCCTTTGTTGAAACTAACCCAAATAGATATGTTGTAGAGCAAGTAAATCAAAATGGATATCTCGTTTCTTAACTCGCTGACAAGGTGCCACGAAGTGGCTGAGATAGGCAGCCACGTATATTAACGTCGCAGCAAATCAACACGTGAGAGTTGTAACCAGCAATAAATTCGCACTCAGTAACCTAAATGATAGAAAAAAAAGAAAGGGTTGTTTTTAACGCGACTATTTGGAAAATCAGGTAGACGGATTTTCCAGTTTCCTAAGTTTCCTATTGATGTGACAGCATATCGTCCGTCGACCTCTATCGTTGGCTCCCGTTCCTTGAACACCGCCATTTCCTCCCGTCTGTTACGCCGTTAATACTCTTCATCCATGGCTTATGCCCGACGTTTGCATTCGTCAGGCATCTTGCATCCCATCCTATACCATGACGACCATACGAATTTCTGATTGGGCGTGCTTGAATTTTGAAATCTATGTCCTTCTCCCCAGCAAATTTTGGGACTTACATATCTCGGCCCACTCTGATTAGAGTCCGGATGGTATTTTTGTTCTTTCAACACTATTTCCCATTTTCCATTTGAGTTTTTCTACAGTCTCCTATGGCTGATTTCTGACGGCTGCTCTGCATTCAGGCCACGGAAGGACCATACATCTAGGGAACAAAACAGTGAATATTCCCGGTGCATTCCTCTGAACACGGTGGGCTTCTTCAATCTATAACCGTAAAATATGTTTAATAATTTTACAGTGAAACGATGTGTTTTGAAACTTCGTGAACGTTTTTTTGACGGTTTAATTTTTTTTCAAAAACGTCTCTATACATAATCTCCTATGTACCCAGAGATTTCCCACAGTTGCCCTCTCACGCTCCAGCAGGCTCCCACTCTTCTGATGTAATTAATGAGATCCAACAATATGGATTCAATTCCACCCTTCAACAACAGTCGGTAGCGACCCAGCCTAACTATTCTTTGGGTTATTATATGTGCATTTATTACCAAATCTCAACGATTCCCGCAAACCATTATTTATTGGCCATTTAACATAAAAATTAACAAATAAAAATATCAGAATCGGGTAGCAATGAAAAATAAATCAAAACAAGGAAATTAGCAAAATGGGTTGTGTTTATGTTAAGAAACTTATAACCGTTAAATGATACCTTTGGATTGTGTTTAGGTTAGGAAATTTTATGAAGGGTGAATTATATTTTTACATAGTTTTTTTATTTTTTTGGTAATATAGTTTTTTTACTTTTGGTGGTGTGTATTTTTATTAGTTTTTATTTTTTATTTTTGGTGGTGTGTATTTTTATTAGTTTTTTAATTGGAATCATCTGATCTATTCTTACTTTTGTTGATGGTGAATTTTTATTAGGAATACTTTGCAACATTATTATCTATTTTATATATTAAAATAAAAAATAAAAATCCCACAAGTTTTATGGAAGATTGTGTTTTATACCCACTATGGATTGGAACTAAATTACTTTCATCCTTGATTTACCCAATTTACTTTATTTTTTATATTGCAATAAAATTATTTATTTAATTTTTATTTATTTTATATTTTCTTCTTAAATTATATTTTTAATCATTAAATTTTTTAACATCTTTTTAATTGCATTTAAATATATATCCTATTCAATGCACTTTTATATTTGCTTCCAACATATTTTCAACGTATTTATCTTTCAACGCACTGCTTGTTACATATTCTCTGCAATGCCCAGGTTGGATAGTTTTCAACATAGCCTTTGATGGATTCGCAATCCTACTCTTAAATGGGTTTTAATGTTACCTTTCCATTGTTTTCAACACACTTTATTTTGATGTAATTATTCATCCTTTCAACACATTTTGTATATTTTGTTCAACGCGCTGCTATTTTATATATTCACTGCTTTAATATATTGCACCAGTATTAATATCTCATTTCAACATAATGCATTGCTTGCATCATCTTTTCAATGCACAACAATATTCTTCAACGGATTTGCAATATGTATTCAACACATTTCAATATCTTTTCAACACATTTTAATGTAATATATTGCATTATTCTCCAA
>APFE031367930.1:46196-68765 GCA_000404065.3 Pinus taeda
ATATATATATTGTAATTTATTTTGGCTGTAAATTTGGCTATGTTATTGTTCAATGCTAAAAATAATAAGCCAAGAGTACATGGGTCACATTAGATTTGCTTCTATTCCATTCCATAATTTTTATTTTTTTAAGAAGAAAAAAGCGTTGCTTCTATTATAAATAAAAACAGTACATATATGTGGTTCATAGCTTCATCCATCTAGTCAAATATGTGTTGGATAAGTAAGTTCCAGAGTATCATCAAAAATTAAACCAGACTATCCAATCAGATAATAAAAACTTAGATATTGTTTGAAATTAAGCACAAAGTCAAAGAATAATTTGAGTACTATAGAAAAAAATTTGCAGCCTATTGTAAAAAAGATAGAAAGCATCAAAAAAAATTATGGCAATATAGAGACCTGCATGTGGGGAGACGTGGTGCTCAAGGCAGGAAAAACCAACCCTCCTCCAGAATCCTGTTTTCAACTAGATATATGTATTTTATTTTACCATAATCACAGCTCAGGCTGACCTTAGAGAGGCTATCAACCTTTGTGTTACCTTCCCTATATATATGTGTGATGGTGTATGTCAGAAGCAAGCTGAGGATGTGCTTGATCCTCCTGAGCCACCCTAGGAGGAGGGGTGGGTAGAAATCAAAAGTCCCCATGATGTCGTCGATCAATGCCTTTGAATCCCCATATATATTTAGAGAGCTAATGTTTTTTTTGTGTAGCGAACCAAAGTAACCCCCATAAAGCCATAGCCTCTACCTTGGTGTTGGATCCAGAGCCTTCATGCCACCACAGGTGATATTCAGTAGTCCAGCCAATGTGGAGCACTGCACCACACCCATAGATTCCCAATTGGGTAGCACCATCAAAGAATCCAACAGGGGGAGTACATTCCATGGGCTTCATCCTATAGGATCAGTCGTAAGACTTTACAATATCTGTGGAGGTGGCCTTTATCCAAGTTAGAACCTTGTGTATTAACCAAGAGTATTCAGCTTTACGTCCCTCAAATATGAACCTGTTTCGAGCTCTCCATATTTCTCAGATGATGAATAGTAAAAGGGTCCATTGTTCCTGTTATCCCTTCACCCTTTCAATCATGAACTCTTCAAAGTTACCAATCCTCCAAAAAGTGAACTTAAAAAGATTAGCAAAAAAGTTCTAGATGCAGATAGTGAAAGAACACCAAAAGAACAAATGGATGATTGTCTCAGAGTCTACCAGGAAAAGTATACATATACTCGACCCCATATGTCCCCTTTCTCGCAGATTATCCCAAGTCAGAATATTGTTTCTCGAAACCAGCCAACTACATAGCATAATCTTTGTGGGGATCTTCCATTTCCGAATCCTGGAAAACCATGATCTTTCTAAAGGGGTTTCAGATAGATTCATTAACCACCTTTATGTATCGGCCACAATAGGAGCACCTTTTGACAACCTCCCGAACCATCTTAAATTGTCACCTGTGTGATCAAAACAAGGCCCCGCAATGTTTAATAAATTGATGTATGTACTCCATTCCATGGTGCAGCTACCCACCAGATGTAAATCCACAACATTTTTCCAAACTAGGCATCCCGACTTCCACCTGTGTATAATTTGTGAAGGTATAAATAACCTCCATGATGAATCATGGATAGAGTCTGCCCTCCCAATGTATTTCAAGTGGTAATTCCCATCACCGGATCCAAGCCTGTCATGATTTTGTGGCCATTCCCAAAACTCCAAACCATCCCATTGCACCAAGATTCCCAGATTTTCTGTAACGATCTCCAGATCAACAATCCTCTAGATAGACAATTATTGATGTATCTGTAAATGTGTTCTGGTTCACAACCTCTCAAGTATTTATGTTTAAATATCTCCTGCTAGATCCCACATCCCCAAATTGCATGCCATAGAGATTTGATAAGTAATGCCTTCCCAAATATGTGATGGTCTAGTAAGCCCCATCCCCCAATCCTTTGGAATTGACAGAGCATCCCATTTGCAAAGGTGGTATTTAAATCGCAAGTTATTCCTAACCCAGAGGAACTGTGCAGAAATAGAACGGATCCAGTTTTGTATGGAAACTGGAATTTGATACAAATGTGCCTAGTAGACAGCCAATTGTTGTAAGACAGTGAGAGTGAGGATATATCTACCTCCCAATGAGAGGAAGTGATTTGTCTAGGAGCACAGTTTCTTTTTTATACTTGTCCACCAGCCACATCCAATCCTCTGGGCAATAACAATTGGGCTTGAATCAGAAGCCAAGGTAAGTGAAGCTCATCCGAATTAGAGCCTTTTGTACATCAAATAGTGTCACAATATATTCAATGTTCTGCATTTCCCCATTAGAAAAATATAAAGTGGACTTAGTTCCATTTGTAATCAATCCTAAAGCATCAACAAATTTGCCCAGAATCCGATGAAGGGCACACTATTGGGATCTGGAAATAATGCCAAATGTCAGGATGTCATCAACAAAAAAAAATGAGTACTGCATACCTGCCCAGTGATTTGATACCTTGGAACCAACCCAGTTCTTTTACCTCCTTCATCTTAGGTTGAGGCTATCCAAAGTCAGAATGAAAATGAGAGGTGAGAGCAAGCATCCTTGCCTGAGGCCCCTTTTTGCACGAAAAAATGTAGAGGGAAATCCTTTTATGAGGACAGAAAAAATTTCCGAAGTGATACATGCCATTATCCATGCAACATTATGAGTTTGTAACCTAATCTTATGTAACAAAAGGCGAATATAGGACCAGTCCACACAGTCATGTGCCTTATGGAGATAAATCTTCATGACCAAGGCCTCTTTTTTCTGAGTATGGATGGTATGTATAGCTTCCTGAGTCGAAGCAATAACATCATGTATAAGCACGCCACTCAGAAATCCAAATTGTTCTTTAGAAATATGTGAGGACAAAAACAAAATTAATTTGACCCTCTATCAACTTAGCGATCATCTTATATAGGATATTACATAGAGATATGTGTTGAAAATCATCAAATTTTTTGGGATTAGATGATTTGGGAATAAGTTCCATAAAGGTAGAGTTTTTGGCTCTCGATAGCATACACGAAGTCCTAGATTCCTCCACAATATCCAGTATGTGATGTCCCATTATATCAAAGAAATGTAGGAAAAACTCAAACGACCATCCGTCAGGTCCCAAGCACTTGTCTCCAGTGAAATATTTGAGGACCTTCAAAACCTCCTCTAGGCTAGCAGGATGAAAGAGATCCTCATTTGCCTCTGCATCAAACATCAGAGGGTATCACTCCAATACCCACATCTGGTCTTCAAAACACACCCCATCCCAATGTTTATATAAGTTCATAAAACATCGGAAAAGCTCAACACATATTCCATCCATATTGTATATCAAATCCCCATTCATATCCTCAATATGCCAAATAGAATTTGTCTGCTTTATGTGATTTGCAAATTTATGGAAATATTTGGTGTTGCGAATTCTTTCCTACAACTAGATTGCCCGGCTCTTCAATTTCGATGTAACCTCCTGAATGTAGAGGATCTTGTTCCTTTTGTCCTTTAAGAGGCTGAGATATTCCTAGTCTCCTGGCAACAGGTGTCAGTTCTCCATCACTTTTCCAAATCTATCAATCTCCTTACTGATCTGTTCCAAATTCCTGTACATCTATTTCTTCCTATGTTGTTCCCAAACCTTGGTCTTCTCTTTGATAAGTTTAAGTCTGTCCATCATATATCGCATCATGGAATCCACTTGTGGGGACTGTACATCATTCCACGTCATTCTAACAAGCATGTTGTGTTCCTCATCCTCCAACCCAATATGATTTAACTTAAAGGGAATGCCATTTCGTTGATCCTCCATTCTCCATTGTAGCATAATAGCCACGTGATCTGAGAGATAGGTCCTACGAATCCAAGATATGAGATTCCCAACTGATCAGCCAGTTGCTCCTTCATGAAAAATCTATCAAGCCACTTACCAATGTATTCATCTCCCACTCTACGATTACTCCAGGTCGAAGAAATCAGAATCGATATATCCCTCATATGATGATCATTAAGAAGACCAAAAAATCTGTCAGCAATAAGGTTAGGCCGAGAATAGACACCCCATCTCTCCCCCTCCAGCAAGGTGGTGTTGAAATCCCCTGCCATTATAATCCCACTAGTCTTGAGAATGTTGCAACTTTGTATATGATCCCAAAAACAGAGCGGTTCTTATATGGGGCACACAAATTGAGTAGATGGAAATGACAAATATAGCCACGGATATGACCTGACAGTAAAATACCAGGAAAGAGATTGTGAGCATGAAACACTGCCTTCTGTGGGTCCCACATGCCCAATAAGCCCCCAGACTGGTCAAAGGCATCCACCCTAGCGAAATTCCATGCAAGGAAAATATCTAGGAAGTAAGAAATAGCGCAAGAAACAGGGGATGATGTTTCTTGTATCAATATGTTAGTATGACTAAGAAAGTGAATCATCTCATGGAGATCTAATTTCTTCGAGTGATCCCCCAACCCCCTAATATTATAAGAGAGTGTCTTCATCATGGGGCACCGGGAATGGGCAGTAGAGCTCTAAGTGCCTGAGGATCATAAGAGGAAATAATAGGAACATCATGTAGCTCAGAGGAGTCTGAGAAAAGGGGTGGTTTGGAGGAAGGTATGCCCCGAAAATGGTGAATACCCTTATTATCAGTCTTTCTGACCGTGATGATTTTGGCAGAGGTAGGGCTAATGTGGGGAACGAGTCAGGAGCCTTTCCTTTGTGAGTCATCATAGATTTAAGATTCACGTCCAAGTTACGCAAGATAAATTCAATATCACTGTCCACATAATTTTGCGAAGAGGAGGCCATATTTGGTCTATCGAGAGGAGTGGGAGAGGCCAACTCAAGGAATGGCATGGAAGGAGAGACCACTTGCGGCACCAGAGTGGAGAGGATGGGGGGCGTCCGGGAGTCCCAAGGGGGTGCCTACAATATGTTCGGGATAGGGAGGGGGCTGGTGAGGGGTTCAGTGGCCATCTCCTAGGAGTGTGCACAGCATGGGGATGAGGCATGGATGATAGGATTAGAAGAAAAAGGGCGGTGAACCTCAAACAGAGGAGGATATGAGAGAGAAACATTAAAATCAGAAGAAGGGATAGGAGGGGAGGTACCTAAGGGGGAAATCCCCACTAAACAAGAGTCATGTCGATTCAATACTTGAGGAAACTTCATCTGGTGACCCCATCTCGGGTGTTGTGTCCTTCATCAACCCAGGAACCAATTTATAAGATGTCTAATGCAATGACAGAAGAGTCATCAGAAGGGGATCCCCCAGTAGTCAATCCACTTCAAGATCAATGTCCTCTAGAATTCCACCCGCAAAATCAACCTCAACCAGAATCCAAGCCACCCTCTTATCCCAAGCACCCACAGTACTATGCTCTAGATATATGAACCGACCAATGGAGTCCCTAATGACCATCAAGGCATTCTTATTCTGGAATTTCAAGGGAAGACTCTGGAGCTTAACCCAAATAATTTCATTCGGTAGCATGTGTAAAAGGGGATTGAAGCCAATGTACCATCGGTGTAATTGAAGGAAACATCACCCGCGAACCTAGGGGATTTTAAGAATTTTCTCTGAGTCATCATTATGGAGGAAATGGAAATTGAACCAAGCATCCATTAATAAACTCACCTTAGTCAAATATCCCAACATGGTTTTCCAATTCCTTTTCACCCAACCCTAGATATTCTATTCATTCAGGTCAGCAAATATCCACCTCCCCACCAGATTACGCTTATGAAGACTTGTGACGCGATCCCACAATATTTCATAGCGAAAAACTCAACAATTTAGTCTCTACACATGGTCGAATGGGCTGAGAGAAACGTCACCTAAACTTTGGGAGGGACTGTGTAGTTGATATAGGAATGGAAAATGGAGATCCATGGAGTGGCCTATCATGTATGTTTGCATGCAAAAAGGTCTCTCCATGCAACACGTCGCCCATCCCCCACAAGCGACCCTTCGACATGTCATTTACTCGTCGAGCATGTGGTTCCCCACCCCATGCTTGTTCAACACCCATCATGGCCAGAATAAAAGCTTCCTGTTTTGCCACATCAGAGTCCAGGCAAGACAGAACCCCATCTAGTCGAAGGTCCTCACCCATCCCACCCATTGCCCCTAACAACCATTCAAACCTCGACCAGAACAAAATACGATAATGTGCACCCACCAAATCCCATAAAGGGAAAAGAGAATTTCTCGGGAGATTGAAAACAAGATTTTATACAAATAAGCAATGTCAATACATTAGCCCAACAACATAGCCACCAAATTCAACGTATCAACAATGGCGTTAGTCGCCCCTTGGGATCCGTGAACTTGCTACCACCCGAATGAGAAGGCCAAGAAACCCGTACACCCAGTTGCAAATGGAATGTGTTGTAATCAATGATGACACGAAAATCGACGAGAGCCCATAAATGGCATGATCACAAAAAATGTGGGCAGGACAAAGATTGAGACTTATACAAGATCCAAAAATGGAATTGTCAGAATTTGACAGGATGATATTAAGTGGACCTCGAGAGAGTAATCCCTGAGTCTCCCGGAAAGATCGATGGCTAGAAAAAAGAGCATAAAAACATGTATCAGTCCCGAAAAACCAACAAGTCTATCGGAAATAATGGACACCACCACCATCGTTCGCACCACCTCAATCACAGAGAGAGTCCCCAAAACAGTCACAAGGGAGTCGTCACCCCAACCCAGGCATCACCATCTGCGTGAGGGGGAGCGCCATTCCAACAGGAGAAAGACCACCTCAAAATATAGCATATATAGATACAACCCCCCGATATATACGTTGAAAGACTGATTATATGACAAAGTTAAGTGCACATCATGCAGAAACTGCATATACAAAACCACCCCAAACTGCACCACCACCACCAGCATCTATAAGGCCACCCTATACTACCATGACCACCAGACCAAGGCCCACATACAAACCCAATATTGCAACACTTCTTACAGAGTGACCATCGATGTAAAAGAAGACTAGACTCCACAGGGGTGGTTAATTCATGTCCAGAATGTAGGAAATATTGTTTAGGAGAAGAATTTGTAAAGGTCAATATAGGTGGGGATGAAGGAGACTAGCATGAGCAAAGACACATATCAACCCCCCGAATAGCATATGGTAGTCTTGTCAGTCAAAGGACATCTAGATCATCTGAACGATCAGAAGAAATGCAACAAGGAATATAACAACAATCTAAATAATGATCCAAAGTTCCCTCGAGGATGTCAAACCACAATAGTAAAAAGTGTCCATGTTGTGTAAACACTCACTAAAAAACAATCACAGAGGAGTCAAAACCATGATAGTGTCGCATGCCATACATGTAAGCACTCAAACCTGAAAGTTGCTCTGACAAACTTTGGAACGATGCTCCCAAAAACAATCACAGAGGAGTCAAAACCATGACAACATCGCATGCCATACCTATAAGCACTCAAACCTGAAAGTTGCTCCAAAAGAAATATTCCAAGGTTGTTCTTAGCCTTTTATTGCATTCCAGAATTATGTGAGTCAAGAGTACATCGGTTACATTAATTTTTTATTTTATTTTATTGCATTTCATGATTAAGTGAGTGAGACATCATATAATTAGGTAATTGATACATTTCTTTATTAAAAAGTGGAAAAATAATTGTTATATTAATTTAAAAAATAATATTATAATTAAAATGAAAAATGTATAATAATTTTGTAAGCTAAATTTGTAAATCTCCATAATAAATACAATTTTACAAATTAACTTTTGTATATTTTTACAATTTATATGTTTATCATCACTAAAATATGTTTATCATTCTAATATTAACTTGATATAGTTATATATAATATTTAAAATTTATATTCAAAGAGTTATTTATAAATAATACATTGTATTATTTTTTAATTTTTAAACTTAAGATGTTTATTAAAGGCCTAATCTAATTTATAGACGAAATGACATTTTTCAGAGCATTTTTTGGTTAATTTTAATGAAAACCCAGCAGAGATTTTTAAAAACACGAGTTTAAGTTGTTTAATATATAGAATTCGAGTGCCCCAAAAGTTTTTCAGGGTGTTGAATCCATTTATGCATTCAAAAATGTATTTTAAACAACAAAAAATCATAGGGTGTTGAATCTATTTACACATTCAAAAATGTATTTTAAACAACAAAAATTCACAATATTGCTTGAGAATGTATAGCTAGATTCCAATGAAAAATCCATTTCCTCTTTAAGTTAGACTACCCCTATATTAAATGATACTTTTACAACTATATTTACAAAGCTGCTAATTCTTTTAATATATCACAATAATTAAATAGTTTAAATATTTTTTACAAAACATAAGGATAAGCTACTATGTAGCATTTGTTTAAGTACATAAATAAATTCAAAACTATAAAAAAGAAAAATTATCGAATTTATTTAATATATAAATTTAGCAATTCAAATATATTATTCTATTTATTTTTAAACAAAACTATTTTTAAAAATATAACATTTTAAAATTCATTAATTATTTTTTCCCCATTCAAAACTAACCATATAGGGGAGCGACTCCATTAGCTGAATGCGTCCAGGTCTATGCTGAGATATTCCATGTAAACATGGACAAGTGACGTACGACACATGTCGTCCACCTGCAAATAGCTATCTTGTGTACATGGTGACTGGTTCAACGGGTTTAGGGCGCATTAGGGTTACTTTGTGGTCATTTATTGGAGCCTTCTTGAAGACATTGCGTTATTGTATTCGGGCCTAGTACTTGTGCATTTTTTCTCCTAGGTATTTGTGTGACACTCCTGCAATGTTGTATGCAGCCATATCTGTCCTTGGCACTGTAGATAGTGGGTTATGGGGTATTTTTTTGCTTGTTCGAGAGGTTGTGAGGTTGTTATATAGAGTTTGCTCTAGTTTATTGGGTTGTTTTTTTCTTCCTTGTATGGTGTATTGGGCTGGGTATTCATCTACCTCATCCCTGTGGTGGATTTAGCTTGACTCGGTGCCAAATATGGCGGTTTCATGCTCCAAAGGGTTTTATTAGGTAAACAAGTAAGTTTCTAAGCTTTATGGGAGATTTTTTCTTGTTTTATGCAAGTTTTGAGATTTCTAATCCCATGGTCGGCTTATCTTGTAGGTCACTATGTGATTTGTAGTTAGAGCTACTGTTTTTGGAGCATTTTGGGTTCTTGTGGCGCGCTGGCATGGAGGAAGTCGACGAAAAGAGAGCTGGAAGTTAGGACACTGTCCTACCATCCTATTTACATGTGTTTTTAAACACATTTAACTGGATGGATTATTGTGCCTTTGTTTAGCTTATCTGCCTGTGTTTTTAAACACTTTCAGATGTGTTGGTTTTGTCTAAATTGTGGGGGTTTGTATAAACTGTGTGTTTCTTTGTGTGAATTGTGGGATTACTATTGAAATGTGATTTTTTTTTTTTTTAAATGTGGGTTTTTTTATTAGGGTTTGTCAAAGTTGAAGGCATACCATTAGCCTGGCTACAATCTTGCTGAGATTGTTTGCGCAATGTTTTTCTTTTCAAGTGGATATGGTATTGGTTTATAGTTGATGTTGTGTGGTCATGTTGGTATATTGCTTTCAGTGAGTTAGAGTTTCTATTTTTTGTGATGGAGGGTATGAAAGGTACATGTTATCAATAGTTTGGATTGTGATTGTCACTTCTATTGGGTAGCTATATAATTTTACTATTGGAAGGCATCATTTTTCTGGTTGTAGTTTTGGTGTTTTTTTGCATTATGACTATTGTTCTGGACTAATCCTTCCTACAACTAGTGATTTTGGTATGTTGCACGCTCATTATTCTATATCATCTCATTATGGATACATATAGGGCATCACAGAGATGATTAATGTATCTCTCTAGGATGGTATATGGTCATACTCGGATTTGGTCATATTATACTGCCCTATATGTGAGAAGGGTTATTGTCTCTTATTCTAAGATTGCCATGTGAAGTGTGTAGTCTTTCTATTTATGATTGGCATACTCTCTCATGAGGACATCAGTCAATCCCTAGGTGGCAAAGCTAATTAGTGTAAAATCTTTTGTAAAACGAACATATCGTCCTAGATATCTGGTCTTCTCTAGGTCTTTCAAGGTGTTGTGTTAGCATTGTGGTTAGATCTGGTGGTGCATTCTAGTTTTTGGTGTTACTAATAGGCCTTATATGATCTTGCTGAGATTGTTTGGGGGGTTTTTTCTTTTCAGGTGGATATGGTATTGGTTTGCAGTTGATTTCGTGTCGTTATGTTGGTATATATTTTTCAATGAGTTAGAGTTTCTAGTTTTTGTGATGGAGAGTATGGAGGGTACATGTTATCTATAGTTTGGATTATGATTGGTACTTGATTGGATCATGACTATGTTACCAGTGTAATTGATAGTATACTTAATTTTGTTAGCAGTTGTTAGTAGTATAATACATTTAAATTGTTAGCAGTTGTTAGTAGTAAAATGTTGTTAACTTGTTTGTTTGTTTGTTAAATTTAAATTTAAAAACTACCTAAATACATGTGATTTTCTTCACTGTCTTCAGTCCCTCCCTCCCTCTTTTCAATTTGGGTAATGGCGTCACTCCCCGAATGGTTAAAATGCTTGCATTGTGAGTTATATATTTGTGGTGCCAGAGAATGGTTTGGAAGTCTCTCTGTTTTTTCATGGCCAAAAAATTATGTGAGGAAGAGATACAACCACCATATGTGATTGCAACAGATAAAAGTGCTTTCAAATTCATCAGAGAAGGTGCTTAGAATTAGATTTAAGCCTTTATATTTTAATATTTTACCTTATTTTCCCATAAAGTTAAACTTAATGAATCCACACATGCTTATATGTTGTTGTATGGAACTAGGTGATTCAAACTAGAAAATCTTATTAGCAATAAGATGCCTAAATTTTTTTTGAATGGGTTATAGATTCCTAGAGTCAAAAGAATACAAGTATGTGAATCCTTATAAACACTTGGTTTCGTTTCTATGAAACTGACCATAAAATCAATTCACTAATTGTAGGAAAGGTATCGACCCTAGATGAATGATAGTTTGTACATGGTCCAGAAGCATTCAATATTGTTACATCCAGTCAAAATGATGTAAACCTTATAAGAATGTAGTTTGAGGATTAATACATTGTGTTAACTCCATATGAATGTTAGTCTGTACGTGCTCTAGAAGCAATGAATTCCATTTTGATGAATAAACTGAAAATGAGTGCTAAACTGAAAAAGGTGTTGTTGTTACTGACACCTAACAAAACCATAAACTAAAGCTTCCATGGAAAACATTAAACTAAATGATTCAATGCTTTAGAGTTAATGATTTTCTCTAAATAAAAGACAATATTTTGATGATTGAAAAAAATCATAAAAACCTCACATTGAAATAAAAATAATTTTCAGATTAGAATTCAAATTCAACAAATTTTAGGTTCTTGAATTTAGTTTATCTAACTTTGATCAAATTATCCCAACAGAGTTAAATTATCTACAAATCATATTATCCCAACAAAGTTCAAATTCTTGAATTCATTTGATCTACTTTTGTTTCTTGACCATCACAATGAACATTAACAAACATTCTCAAATCAAGTAAAATTGGATGTGACTGTGTATAAGAGAATGGTATTTTTATCATTTGCAATCCTCAATATGATGAACTAGATAATCCTTAACTGTGTAGAAGTTTAGCTTCTACTATTAAACCAATCAACATATTGCATCCTTACAAAATTACATTGCAACGTGGTTACAAAAATTATGTCATGCCATCCCTATGTTTGAAGGCCTCCATTTCCTGCATTGCCCAAAATTGTTGAGTTGCCTGCCTGACCCAAGAATGGTGGACTACCCAAGATTGGATGATTAGCATGTACCTAAATGTTGCCATATTCTTGACTCCAATTTTCTCCTTATAGGCATGGAGTTATTGAGTAGCCCAAGTGTCCACTTGTGTTACTAATCCCAACAATGACTGCAAGTGTTATATAAACACAGTTAGGATTTACACCTGCACTGGTAGGGGTATAAGAGGAGGGCATAACCCCTGGATGATAGTGGGAGACTTGGATGTTAATATTTTCTCGGTATGATGGTGTGTGTTCTATAATGTGGTCCAACATGTTGAACATCATCCCATTTGCCTCAAATTGGCTTGGACCATAGTCTTCCCTACTTGTCACCCCTTCTCCTTTTTCCAACACTTGTTGAACCTTTCTTGCCTTGTTGAGTATTTTTGATGTTCCTTATCTTCCCTTGATTTTTTTCTTTCCAACCTTTCCTTTGCTCAAGATTCTTCTACTGCAATCCTTGCAACTCTGTTTTCTTTGGCCAACTCCTTCTTTCTCATTTTAGATTCATGAATTTCATTTTTTTACGTTCAAGTCAAATAATAAATTCATATAATCTTCAAATGTGAGCAACTATGAACTCCTCCCAAAACGAAGACAATATAATGTTGAGTGCCTTGATGAGGCCTTCACTCTCTCCACTGGTAGCTTTAGGAATGCACCAAGTATTCTCTACATTGATGTCCCATGCTCCTTAGGACCTAACACTTGGCTTTCAACTTGAGGGACAATTGATTGATCCCCATTTTTGTCTTCTTCAGGTACTTCATGTTGAATAGGCTCCTCTTATAGTGGTCCATTGTCCACAAAATAATGAACAAGTTCGATGGTCAACTTTGATGGTTGTGAAGGCATGTCCATGATTTCCTCATTGGTGGTAGACATGTTATGTGTATTGATATTCATCATCGCCTCTATTAACCATGATGATGGGCTTACTTGGGTTGACATTCTCAATTGCTCATTATTCAATCATGTTGCATTATCATTTGAAATCAAGTTTGCATTTTCATTCGCTTGAAAAGTTGCCTCATATAGAATATCATATGAAGAATTGGTCTGTGGTTCAATGGGTGTGATAGCCTCCATGATATTGATAGTTGGTTCATGACTAAAATGTGTCGCACTCACATGTTCATCATCATCACCATAGAAGTGCCCTTCAGAAAGGGACATTATACCTTCAACATCAACAACATCTTCCTAGGCATCAACATGGTCTTGTAAGTTCTCTACTTCTTGACCTTCCACATCAAATGCTTGGCTACAACCAGTATCATGCATAAGAAAATCAAGATTAAGTGGCCATATACCAATCCTCCTAACTCAAGCCTTGATATTATAAGTTGTGAGAGCCATTTTAAATGCTTTACTTGCAAGCTCAACTAGCTCAAACCTCTTTACTTCCACCCTTGGATTCTTTTCCGTTCACGAAGCTCGCTCGACCCTAAAATAGTTCTTGAAACGCACAAACATGCTGACATCAAGGGGTTGCAATCTGTGAGTGGTATGAGTTAGAAATGTTAACAAGTCAATGCCCAAATTGTTGGCCTCCTCAATTGTATGCACAACCATGTGGCTTCCATGGCCATCTAAAATCATTAGGTGTCTATTTTCAGGTGATACACCACCTAGTACATATGCAACAAAGTGACAAATCCAATTCATGAATAGTTCCTTTGTCATCCAAGCATGTGGATGTGCAACCATGCATGCACCTAGTTCACAGTTCTGTATATATACTTTTAGTTGAGTTTTACCTTTAAATAGATACAATCATGGGATTGAAGAACCGATTGCATTGACACAACAAAGAATAGTGATCCACTTCCTGCTCTTAGGCAAAATATTAGGCACATTTCTACTCCCTCTCTTGGAAATTACTTGCATACCACAATTCCTTCCTGCCTGTAAGCCTGTTTCATCACAATTCCATATATGGTGTGTGGCATATGAGTGTTGCTCATATGCAACAGAAAGAGTGTTATAGAACTTGGACACAATTGCAGGGTGTAGATTTAAAGCTTTATCTTTGCCAAGGCCCTCAGTTGTATGTAGCACAAGGTTTGGGTGCCTTTTTTTAAACCCACTCCACCATGATTTACCAGGAAACCCATCTTTGAAGGGGTTTGGTCTCCCCTGACAGATTTGAGCTACTGTGGATTTTAGTTATATAAGCTATAACACATGTCCCAATTGGGCCATTTCCTTACATCACTCAACCACCTCGTCCTCCTCCTCTTTAGTCATAACTGTAACAAGCCCTTTACACTTTGTAGTAGTCAACCCATTTATCCAATGATATATGTTAGAGGTAGCAACACCATGTTTTTTTGCAAAGGAATGGATTGAATATCCATTAAAATCAATGCCATCAATTGCAGCTAGCATGTATTGCTTTGTCCAGCCTCTGCTGGCAACAATTTTCTTTGTTGAACTTGCACCTTGCACTGTGGTTGAAGGTGGCTATGTGGTTGATGGTGGGATAACATGATCTGCCACCACAGTGTCCTTTTTAATGACATTACTGGGCACATTAGGAGCATTCACATCACCTCCCTATCCTCATTTGATGAGCTGGATCGCATTTGGGCCTCCCTCACCTCCTCCTGTTCCTTGTACGATCTGCAATAGAAACTCTTGGCATGGCCGCAAAAACCTACAGAGTTACCACGAAATCCTGATTTTAAAAAATTGTATTAGAAAACAAGGTAATTTATTGACCTTTGCAATCAATGAGTAACAATAATCAATGCTTTATCTATATATTGTAAATTTAATCTTACATTTCCTTAACGTGATCCATAGGGGTAAATGAATGCATCTCAGATTTGAAACTCATAATTGGAAGGGTTTTCACACATAAAATTTCATATTACAAGAGGCTCTAAATAATTAAATTGACACAAAGAAACAAGAAATCTAGAAAGAAACAATGAGGATTCACACATAAAATTTCTTTCTAGATTTCTCTTGCATGGTTGTAGGCTTTACCTGATTGATTTTTCCAGGCTGTGAGGATATTCTAAGGTATTTTGCATGTTATTTATTATTAGAGTGTATTTTTTCAATCACTTGTAAGTTTAATTCTCCTCAACAATGACCTGTTGCAAACTGTCAAAAAATATTAGGTCTAAAGCATTGCTATTATAGTAGTCTGATATTGAATTGCAAGGGTCACATTTGTGGTCACATTGGCATTGAAATTGGTTACTAAATTGGGTTGTTGGAAAGCTAGGGGTTTCTGACTAGTATTAGCATTTCAAGTGTTCTTGGGCTTCTCCACTTATTTAAGTTCTTCTCTAATTGGAATAGCTAGTCTTTTCAATTCAAACATAAAATTTCTTTCTAGATTTCTATTGCATGGTTGTGGGATTTATTTGATTATTTTTTCTAGGTTGTGAGGATCTTCTAAGTTCTGTTGCATGTTATTGATGATTGGGGTGTGGTTTTTCAATCACGTGTAAACTTACTTCTCCTCAAAAGTGACCTATTTTAGACTGTCGAAAAATATCATGTCTGAAGCATTGTTATTATAGTAGTCTGACATTGAATTGTAGGGGTCGGAATATTGGTTACTAAACTAGGTTGTTGGGAAGCTGGGGATTTCTAGCTAGTATTAGCATTCCGAGTATTCTTGGGCTGCTCCACTTATTTCAGTTCTTCTCCAATTGGAATAGCTAGTCTTTTCAAATCATAGGTATTTTAGTTCTTCTCCAATTGGAATAGCTAGTCTTTTCAAATCATAGGCCTTTAGTTTTGCATCTCCTTTATAATTTTTTGCTACCTCCTTAGGTGCATTCCTTCTTGCATTTCGAAGACCCCTTGCTACCTTCTCCCTTCTCAAATTTGGTGCATTCAATCTTTATCGTGGCTCATATTTATTTCACATTTGCCATGATATTATCATACACCATTTTGAGGTGGATAGGTGATTGATTAAAGGGATGGTCATCATTTAAGTACACTTCCTCCTCCTACACTTCTTATTTCTCCCCCATCATGAGCAGACTAGTGGAATCAAGGGAAATAAAGTCATATTCTACCTCTACATTATCATCATGATTAAATAGAATTTTAATGTCTATGGGCCGGTCTATAGGCTTTTAAACGCATTTCTCATAATATTCCTCATAACGAAATAATGATTATTTGTTGCATCTCATTTGTCTAATTCCTTGTAGTCCTTCTCTTGTAATATTGTAGTTATCTCATCTTAATTTGATAATCTAATAATTAAAAGAGAATTTCTAATAAGAATATACAAGTGATAAATAGACATTGGTATCATTATTCATTTAAATATGCTTCTCTTATCGAATCTTGTGATCTGTTTAAAAGTGATATTAGCTATAATGGCTTTAATTTACCCTTGTTTCTGAACAAAAATAATGATAAAATAATCAATATGATAACATTATTCAACAAAAACAAACATGTATGTCTCCAGCAACTGATGAATAAATTGAATGTAACATTGTCCACACACTCTATTTGTATGTATCCAGCAGCTAATGAATAGAATGAATCTAACAGTGTTTGAACACTCAGATTGTAGGTCTCCAACAACTAATGAGTAGAATGAATGTTTCAAATGAAATTTGGTAAGAGTTGATGTTTTATAGTTTTTTGATCTAGAATTTAATTGGTAGGGAATATTGGCATGGATTTCCATCTCCTAGATTCAAATGTGTGTTCTGGGTTGATTTGTACATGATCAAATGGCTGATAATATTTCATGGTTGATCCTTGTGCTTTCTTGTGTTTAATACCTGAATTGAAAAGGTTGGTGTGTTTAATACTTGAATTGAAAGGGTTAGTGTCATTTATTACATCCTCTAAACTAATTCTTGAATTAAATGATGCCATTTATTGTCATCAATAGGTTGAATGGGTAAACACACATGTAGATGTGGCTGGCACTCATTTCACCTATTATTGTGCAGGTATTACTGAGCAATGGGATGTGCTGCTCCAGTGGAAATCAGTGGGTGACTGCTTGATGGGATAGGTGTACTCCTAGATAGAATTCAATGGAATGTTTTGTAGTGCATTTTTATTTAACTGGTAATTCATATGTAGAGGTACTTGGGACATTATATCTTGTCAACTTGTGATGTTAAGGCTTGGCTTTTGAGAGTTGTTGGTCCAATCAATATATGGGCCCATTTTGGACATAATTTAATAACTTATATAGCTTAATATAAAATATTTATGTGCATCTTTTTTATGGTTTATGATGATTTGTTTATGGATGTGTTGGACAATAGAAGGCTCTCCCCTACTACATGTAACTATTTATAAATAATAAAATGTACTATTTTCTTAATTTTTTAAGTAGATGTAAAATTTTCAAACAAATAATAAATGAAAAAAACAAATGGTTGTCCATCACACTTCTTTTAAAAATAGTACAAATATTAATCTGGATTTTAAATAATGCATTAATATTTAAAATTTCAACAAATCTTACAATTATAATAACTAATTATTTTAATATAGCAATAGGGATCAAATAGTTCAAAGACAAGCTACTATATAGCACTTCATAGAAGTTCAAAGACAAGCTACTATATAGTACTTGATGGAAATTCAAAGACAAGCTAGATGAATTTTGTCAGTAGGGGATTTATTATTTGGTCAAGCTATTATGTAGCACTTGGAATGATGAATTTTGTCTATGTGTGTTTTAGTAGAGGAATCATTATTTGGGCAACATTGTTTCAGGCTAGCCCAACCTAAAAGGTCAGGTAACTAATACATCAAAACCCCAAGTGACTAAGGCAAAAGACAATTTCCTTACACAAAATATTAAATTCTCATATTGAATTCGATCATCTAAAGTTCATCTGAGCAAAATCTCATCCCTGGAAAAATTACGACATAGGTTCCTCCTCATCACCAAAGCTCAGCATCATCAATTAGAGACTTATCATCTTCATCTTCAATGGATCCCTTGCTTCTCATCCTAAATCTTCCTTACAATGCTCTCAGAGTACCCCACATTTGCCTGAAGGTGCCCTCCTTTTCCTTGCCCTCAGCCGTTATTGTCTTCTCCCTCGTCTTACTCACCAATTTCTTGGTGGTCTCTGGCTACATCTACGATGTCATCGTCAAACCACTGGGCATTGGGATCCCTCATGATCCTGTCACAGGAACGTAAAATCTATTGTTTTTCTCTCCAAAAGAGTGAACGAGCAATATATTATCGAAGGTCTCTCATCGGGTTTTATGTTCTTGCTTGGTGCGGTGGGGATAATTTTGTTGGACTTGGCCCTAGACAAACATAGAGAGAGGAGCGTCAAAGTCTCTTTTGTGGTGGCCAGGGTTTCTTCTTTTGTTATCTCTTATATCATGAGAATGTTATTTGTTCGCATCAAAATTTCATATTATTTGCATTAATCAGGTTCATGAATGGAAGATCTAGGTGTTTTAGGTCCATTTGCAAGTTAAGTAGAATATATGTAGTGTTTTATTCATTTATTTTATGTTTAGTGTAACAATTTTGGCTTTTTTGAATAATTTGTTGGCGTAATGGAAAGGATTTGAAGTCCTTAAAGTCATTATTGTTAGGGTTTGAAACCCATTAATATTATGGTTTGAAATTCATTAAATGCCAGGGTTGACTTAACAAATGAGTTACCCTGGTTTATGTGGATGTTAGGGTCTTAAATGCCTAAAATGAGAAAAAAATCGCCTTGACCCTAGTATAGTTCAATTTGTTAGAATCGATGTATTCAGATTTATGGTGCTTGAATTGCAGAATTAAGAAAAACTATCCTTTTTATTTTTTTCCCAAGAAAAAAATGTTAGTTTCTCTAGAAACTCAGCTAAATAACTTCAAAAAATCACAAGAAAACAACATAATTGAAATTTAACTTCTTTTCACAAGTATGTTGATTTTTTCTAACAGAACATGTAGCGGAAATAAATAACTAAAACCCATAAATAAAAACATAGTGACATCACCATAAAACACAACAATTTTACCCAGGGAACCTAACACCATAAAACCTACTTGTCTAGTGGCTTCTATTAGGGTGGCCTTAGCAAATAGAAAATTTTTAGAAGAAAAATTACATCTGGAAGGAATACCTTCCTTATGATAGAATTCCTTTTTTTCCTTCCCTGAAATCTACTCAGCCACACTAGAAATTGACCCAGCTTGTGGCTTTCCCTCGCAGGTTGTGTTGTAGAAATCCATATAGGTTGTATGGCCTCCTCTGCGTCCTTGTTCTACACAAGTGTCGATTGCTAGGATCTTTTTTTGTTCTCCCACAACTATTACAACCTTTTTCTCTACTATTTTCATTTTGTTGAAGCCTGCTTTTGTTGCAGCTTCTCTCCCTAATTTTTTTAAACCTTCACCAACAACAATATGATGTGAGTTGACCCCATGCTGCCCCTTTTCCCTCTAAAATCGACTTGGCTCAAGCCCCACAATTGATCTCAATGATTGAGAATCGAAAGATCCAAGGGCTGAGATTGGTTTGTTGTTAGCGTTTCTTAGGTCAAACATTAGAGAAAAATAAAATCTTGTTGTTAATGGAGTTTTGGTGGGTCCCCTGCCAGATTTAGCGCACCTATAAATCTAGTTAGACCACTTTATCTCTAACTTCAACACTCCTTCTTAGAGAGGAAGTGGTTCTCCACAATACCCAACTTATCTCTATGAAACACAAAGTTTCCCTTGGGAAAAGCCTTAATCAGAATATATGTTGTTTGCTCTACTGTAGGGACATACTAAAGCTAGATTTTTCTTTTTTTTCACACAATCTCTGAGATATGCAAAACAAAATCGATTTATAACTCATAAAATTAAAACAATCAACAAATGATCGATAAACTCTAGAATTGAGAACCAACTGAGCCATTTTATTAATGAAATGGAGCAAGTACAATATTATGGAGAAATAGACTTGGGCTTGCCTCAAGGGCAAGCTTGACATAACCCAGGTGATAAACAATAATCTTAAATATGGAAAATGATTGCACCTCTAATGCTCTGCGATGTCATTAGAAACTACACTGATAGTTGGAAAGGAACTGCAAGAAACCCCATCTCTAATGCTTAGAAAATGTTGAAACTTTAGCCCCAAGCTCCTTGGCCAAAACCCACAAAAACCTAGAAAGGTTCTAGCTTGAACCCAAACTCCAAAATTCGGCCTCCAATATGTCTAACACCCTCCAAACTACTCAAGAATACACCCTACAAGGAAATCCAACCTCCTCCAAGCTCCGAAAATGAAGCAATCTCCTCTCCAAATATTTCCCTTAACCTCTTTGGTAAAGTTCATCCTCAAAGACTAATACTCTACCCACCACATGAGTGCCAAGTGTTGCCTTCTACGCTAGACTAGGAAGTGAAAAAGTCACCCTGCAAAGGATCACACTCCAACTCCCAAACTCTCCCAAAATTATAGCAAACCTCCTATTCCTCCTCTCTAGAAAATATCCCATCCAAACCCCACTACAAGACACCACAAGAAAACTTGGCCTCCTCTTCACTTTGTCCTCCAGTAATATGCACCACCTGGAGATGAATGCAACTGCTGGAAATCACAATGAGAGCATCCTCCTGAAGAATGAATAAAAATTTCTTAAGGTGGCACTCGGCTAAGCATCTCAAGCAACCAAAGAGAAATCAATATGCCAAAAAGATGAATCAAATGAGGAGAGTTGCCTTCCTTATATCAATTTTGTGGATAACTTTTCCCTTGAATTCTACCTCCATCATGGGCCCTTGCTTAACTATTTCCATGAAAAACTTAACCACCTCCATGAAAATTGAACTAGGAAGTGTGTACTTCCCTAGTCTGGGTGGCCCCCGTGTGTAACTGAAACACAACAAAAATAACTTTTCATATGTCTAATCTCCTAATAAAATCGAATGGGACCCACTATCTCCAAAATTGGCCTCATAATATAAAAATTGATCTTGTTCCAAATTAATTTAGTAAGGGACATGACATTCCTCCCCTCCCAAATGTTGCTTGTCCCCAAAGAACTTCAATGTTGGATTCTTAAGTATGTGCTCCCCTTCCCAAGTGGCATCCTCATCTAGTAAACTCTTCTATTGGGATGGGGACCCCTGGGTCATTTTTGGGGTTAAGATAACCCAAGTTTGATACAATTTTGTAATCAATGGAAAGTCTCTGCGATTTTTGGATGTGGAGCGCATAGATGACTAGGAGTCAAAGGGGTTTAGCCCCTTGTTTTATGTAAAGTTTGAGTCGGTTTTGAGATCCGCCTATGATCCACAAACCATGGAATTGTATGAAAACGGCTATAAATACGTGTGTCTTAGCAAGTCTAAGGCATATAATTTGGATAGTAATGGATAATAGATGAAAAAGGAAGGGAAGTGATAGTGAGGAGAAGTGGGTAACATAGAAGAAAGGCTCTGCAGATGAGTGCATGGAGGCCTAGGTGGAGTCCACAGCTGAGTGCATGGACCCCTGCAACTAAGTGTGCAGGGTAGTTTTGAGTCTGTAACCTTTAATTGAAGATCAATAAAGACAGTTTCCGAATAATTCTTGCATATTTCTATTTATCTCTGTTAATGTTATATGTTGTCAATGAATAATTTGTTTTATGGAATATTGATCAAATGTTGTGCGATCCTCTTGAATAAGTCTTAATGATGTACACAATGCATGTTTAAGTACTTTCGTGAAGACTATGATGAACTATGTTATGTTTACTATTAACTTAAGTAGATCTATAGGAACACTAATTTAGGGTTCTTCTCTAATGTGCGTAAGTGGATCAATTGACTGTTAAAGGTCCACAAACACTAATTGTAGACCTTCACGAAGGTTTGAAGACTGTTTTAAAAAAGTTGCAGTAACGTGATCTAAAAGTTTATCGATTTGCGTGAAGATAGATCTAAAGAGATAAGAGACATCACACTAGTCTCTAGATGCAGAAACTTGGTTCTTTCATTCCCCCATACTACTTCAGGTGATACTGCAGTTTGCACTACGTGGATTGTTGGCGAAAGGGCCAGTGTAGGGTTTTGTTGGTTGGTGCAGCTAACTTTGAACCTGGGTCAGGACCCCCTAAGCTAACAAATGGTTCCATTGCCAGGACCTGGATCTGCTTGAAAGAGATGTGTGATGTCGCATCATTGGAATACGACCAAGAAATAAATTGAAAAGTGGTTGGATCAAAAGCTTCATGAGTTCGCGGTGCAACAAAATAGGAATTCGCACCTGTCAAAGGAAGAGTGGTTGAACAAGTATTTGTATATGAAGATACACGAGATTTTCTTCTACACCTTCCCCATTGAAATGTATGAATGGTTGGCTAAATTGATAAATAGCCAACGAAGCTGTGTTACAGGTCTATTTGGGCACATCACTCCCAACATTCAAATCAGTATTATTAGGACTCTGTTAGCACTTGAAATTTCACCTCAGGCTGAAAAAGGCAAACCTCAAGGCAACATCAAACCATTTAGCCTCGTAGCTAGCCCTACGGGGCAGGAGAAGGCTCTCTCCGGTCAATCTCAGTAAAATCTTCAATGGATGAGATGACCAATAGGTTAACACTGATTTTAGGCTAGTAAACTGATCAAAAGGGTTGATTTGGGGTTTTTAGGGTTTTTGGTGGCAAATTGAGGGGATGGCAATTTTGGGTGCGGGGATT
>APFE031367933.1:0-18789 GCA_000404065.3 Pinus taeda
ATATATATATATAGCTAAAATACTTTGTTATTGTTTTTCTCAAAATCAATATAGATCCATCTTAACTCGAGATCTACCAAGAGTCTAGGAAATTAATGATAAGTACCTCTAATTTATGTACCCCTCTCTCCACATACTCAAGGCAATGGGTGTGGTGGCCCTTGGCATGAGTGCATGCAAGGGTGGTGGGAAAGGTTGTAGAGAAGGTGGCAAGGTAGGATGTATAGGGGAGCATGATAGATAAGTGGTTGAAGCTCGAGTATTGGTGCAGGGGAAATGGAGGGTGATGGCATCCTCGGCATCAAGCTTGGAGACCAACTGCAATTGTATATGGGTATGTTTTTTGGCTTTTCTCCTCCATAGCAATGAAGACTTGTTTGGGTTTTTGTTGGTGGGAGAGGGGGGAGTAGGAATGTCAATTCGGGAGTTGAGAATTGTTGGTGGCAATGGGGTAGGCCACTCCTATAATTTCTTGGTTCTGTGTCTATGTCTTGTCATTATGCCTGTGTTGTGTTGACCCTATGTTGTCTGGTATGGAGAAGAGGGGTGCTACAAACCAGGGTTGATGTGGGGTTGGTCGCGAGAGGCATGTGGGTTATGGAAATGAGACAAGTGATGCCATAAGGATGGAATAATCAAGATTTTGTATAGGAGTAAGGTCATACTACCATAGCCAATGCACTTGCTGGGCTACTCTGAAACTCTATTGTGGATAGGGAAATGCTAGGGATCTAGAGTAGAAAGTTGGATATGAAAAAGACAATGACCTTGCTCAAATCTCCTGGGCTGATGGGAAAGGGTTTACAATTACTATCCCTTGGCCTAAGGTTGGGCTTATCTACTTGGCCTTGGCAAGCGGACACCTACCTCACTGTGATTATGAGGTAGATTATAGAGGTGTGGTGCGAGAGACGGTTGCATGGTGCAAGAGAGGGTTGCAGGAGGCCGCCGTTATATGAGGACTAGTTCTCTCGCCATTCTGAATCTAGCTCAAATAGTAAAGGATAAGAGAGGATCAAAGTGAGGTTGATCTCACCATCAATGCAATTCAGGAAAGGAACCAAAGCCATATCATATTAAATTGTTTTGCATTAACAAATTGTGGCTGTGAACAGGTCTCAGGAATTTATGATATGGCTCAACCTGTGAAAAGTCATGAATGAGGAAGGCGTGAAGGCGTTGCGAGGTGCGTTGCGAGGTCCCCACGAATGATAAGGAGCCAAATGTTAGAGCCTTGCAGAGGCAGAAAATAGCTAGAAAACCTTATCAGCCAAGTGAGTGAGGCTACTCTGAGGGTACTGATGAAGGAATTGGGAAGTTGTTAGAAGAATGGGAAGAGGAAATCAAGTAGGGAAGTGAGACTGAGGATGATATGGAAAATATGAGGACCCTAGTCCCTGACAACAATAGAGGAAGATTTACCCAGTTCAAATAGACCTAGACCGTATACCTTTATTGATTAAAATCATGTTGGCCAAAGTTATGGAACATATATGGCTAGGTATGGTGGTTTCACTACTACGTAAGGTATGTATAGGTACAAGTAGAAAATACAATTCCAACTCCATAAGAAAGACATTAGGTTGGATAGAATTGAAGACACATTCCCTACATCCTAAAATTGTTTGAGATGCTCGGATCAAGAGTCAAAGACCCCACACATGTGGAATCGACCTACGAGGAGTAGAAGGGCTAGTCATTTTCCTTTGCTTACTTTTGTTTTATATGCAGTTAGCTTTTAATTTCCTTCATGCAAGTATATGTATAGAAAGAAATATGGAGTATGGACATGAAATAGAGACATATATAGCTTGGTTTGAGAGATTAAAATTATATTGTTTTTGGATGGCTTACAATGTAGATAGGTGGCCAAGAGACTTGGTTTCCCACTTGGGAAAGTTGAGGCCACCTACCCAATCTATGTGGTGTAAATTTTCCTATGGTTGAATAGAAAATGAAAAGGTCCTCCCAAGCTTAACAAAGAAAAATAGATTATATTTTTTATGATAATGAGAATAATTGGATTAATTGCAAAATCTATACCTTGCTCAATTGTATATATGGAGTTACATTATGATTTTCTTTCGTCTTTATTTAATCATCTATAAAATCCTCTTGAAACAAAATTATCCTCTAAAAAGGAATATAATAGATACCAAGCATAAAGGTGAATACCTTATAATAGAACTTGAAAAATACACAAAACTTGCAGTACATGTAGCCTAGTTTCATCTACAGATTACCTAACCAAAATTATTTTTCGAAGAGGAATACAACCAATACTAAGCATATATGCATTCTTGGAGGTGAATACCTTCCAATAAAGCCCCAAAATTAAACAAAACTTGCAGTAAGTACAACCTACTTCAAAATATAATGCTCAATTACAACATGTTTCTAAATATTCACTTTGACTAGCAGTGCCCCAATTTTTTTTTAATTTTGAACATAAGATTCATGATTAATCCACTAAGAGATAGAAGATGGTCTTAATTTACCATTAATCATCAACTCTCCAAACTTCAAATTGCAATCTTTGTTGGCACATTGATCTGCTTCCTAGTTATTATCCCTTACAACTCTTCTATGTGATATCTTCTCATACCTTCTTAAAATGATTTAGGAGATTATCTATAAATTTGTGTCTATTGGAAAACCTTTTGACCAAATACTGAATTTTTAAAAGGAGTTACCAATACTGTGAGAGAAAAGACCTAAAATTCTTTGGTGAGAAGAATACATTGTGTGATTATTTGTCATCTTCCCCAAGCCCCAATTGATCTCTAAGCCATAAAGGACCCCTCCCCCTCCTTTCACCCCTAAAATTAGATAAAAAATTATTAGAATGGCATATTTGAGTTATTACATCTATATAGACCTAATATTCTAAAAATACATTTCAAATAAAGGAAAATAGTGATCTACACAATTCTATTAAAAAAACAAATTTCAATTTCAATTTCAAAATTTTTTAAATTTATTCATTAAAATCAACTATTTGGTCAATTAAATCATAGGCCTGTAGTCTATATGTTACATGTTTTAGAGATTTTTCTGGCCTATTTTCTAGCAACATGTTTTAGATGTTTTTCTAGCCTATTTTCTAGCATAATTTGTCAAGGATTTGTTGGAATCAAAAGTTAGAGTTGTGAACTCTCTACTATCCAAGTGCTTTGGGCTTTTTAAGGGTGTTGAATCCATATAATCAATAAAAAAATTCCATGTAAAGAACAGAAATCAAGATTTTACAAAAAAACAAAGGCCAAAAACTACAAAACTTCTAATAGTTTGATGACCCCAAATCATAACACATTATTTTGTAACATATTTGAGATCCGTGTTCTACTTTAAAAGCTCTACTCTAAACTAAAAATAAATTAAAAGATGCATCTCCTTAATTAGTTTACAACTAAATTTAATATCCTTTTTAAATAGATTGAAAGTGATAAATGTTGTGACTTTTAATAAAAATAATTATTTTAGATTAAGATAATTCACTTTAGTTCACTAGGAACCCAAAAGTGAGTAAATAAGTGTATTTTTTGAATTTAGACTTGTGTGATGCATAATAATTATAACAACATTTTTAGGTAAAATTCACATCAGAGATAATCTAGTCAACTTGTTTCAAACCAACCAGTTGTTTCAAACCAACCAGCCAAGTGGTCTTCAGTACAAGATGAGCCACACAGGTATACTGGAAACTTGTAGAAGAAATCATTTCTTATATGCTTTTTACTAAAAAATATTGTTATTAATAAATGTATTGTTAAAATGTTTTTTACACCATAATTATAAGTTCTAAAACAATATCTTATCTACCTAATAAAAGTCTCACATATGTGCCATATATCTAAAAATTACAATAATAACTATGTAAGTAGATCCAATCTCAAGCTAATACTAAAATGGTTTTCTAATAAACTCTTACCCTGTTCCTCTCATCCAATAAAAAAGAAAGATAATTCACTTCCAATAATGGAAAATGATTTGTAACATTGTAAAACTGAATCTTTTCTAATATGCTATGTCCAAGTCAGCTTAAAGTAAGATAAACGTGTACAAAGTTGTACACAGACAACATGAATGAAATCCCACATTACATTTAACCAACTAAAAATGAATCTCACATATGTGCCATATATCTAAAAATTACAATAATAACTGTGTAAGTAGATCCAATCTCAAGCTAATACTAAAATGGTTTGCTAATGAACTAGTACCCTATTCCTCTCATCCAATAAAAAGGAAAGATAATTCACTTCCAATAATTGAAAATGATTTGAAACATTGTAAAACTAAATTTTTTATAATATGCTATGTCAGCTTCCGCTTAAAGTAAGATAAACGTGTACACAGACATCATGAATGAAATCCCAAATTACATTTAACCAACTAAAAGCTATTCATTTTAGTAAAACAATGGTAGCTTCTGTTGAATAATTGCTTACAGATTACAAATATATGCTCAAATGTAAGATGGGTGCAGGCAAAATTGGCAAAAACATGTATCATTAGGTCATAAATGTTAATAACAACAATAAAAACCCAACAACTTTCCTAGTTCAGAATAACATCCACAACCCAGAATTCCTTTGTATAAATGGAAACGATTCTTCATAATTCCACCAACAATCCTAGCTAATGCCTTCTCTCAGGGAAGGCAGCGGTCAAATCTGTGTAAAGGTGAATTGGCAAAAACATGTATCATTAGCTCATAAATGTTAATAACAACAACAACCCAACAAACTTCATGGTTCAGAATAACATCCACGACCTAGAATGCCTTTGTATAAATGGAAACGATTTTTCATAATCCCACCAACAACCATAATGCCTTCTCTCGGGGAAGGCACTGATCAAATCTCTGTAAAGATAGAGGAACATATATTAGTCATGATGATATTCAACTCCTCCCATATCTGCGGAGCCGCCACCTTAAAATAAATATGTGGACACCCCCAAGAGAACAATGAATCCAACAGCACACTGAAGTTAGGCAAATCGACCACGCCATCTGGATCGGCTCTGGACAATGTCGAAAAATGAACGTAAGCAATCGTTTGCAGAGCGTCCTTGAGCGCTGTTTCGAACATGAAGATCGGGCAAGTGGCCAAGAACTCCACCACATTAGGAAAACCATAGGCATTCTCCAACCATATCCACAAACACAGCGGCAGGAGACGCGACTCTTTTACCCAATCCGACAACATCCAGAGGGTAGCCTGGTGTTCAGAGTTTTTATTATCTCCCTTTACCATCCAGGACAAACGAGGAAGAGCTCCCACTATGCGCTAATAAACATGACTAACGTAATGAACTCTAGTGTAATCCATTGCGAACGAACTAACGTAATGAACTCTGGTGTAATCCATTGCGAACGAAGATAATATCAAGACTAGCGTTTTTGTTCGAGTTGATATATATAGGGTTTTGGTTTAAAACCCTAACCCAAAAGCTTGTATTGGGTTATTAGTAGTACAGGACAGAGGGCGGAGAAGCTGATTTTAGGTTGTGTAGCATCAAGGGATTTTGTCCATATTATAAAGGGTGATGTGTGATTTAGTCTTTCTTTAATTTTTAAGATGGAGTTTTTAACATGGAGTGGGTGACTTGTGATTTATTTTTAGTTTTTTTGGTGATGTGTGATTTGGTCTTTCTTTTTTCACGGAGCCTATATATTTTTTTAATTTAAAAAATTAAAAAGTGTGGTTGATAATTTAACTTTTTCATTTTTCACTAGTCCATACATTATTTTACATTTTTTTTAATTTAAAAAATTAAAAAGTGTGGTTGACAATTTAACTTTTTCACAAGAATGGGATGTTTTAACTAAAAGTAGAATTCTATATTTTGACCACTGTTAAATCCCTAAAAACTTCTTAGGCACCTAGAATTTTATATTTTGACAACTCTAACGAGACTAATTAGAATTGGATGTTTTATCTTAAAAATTTCTTGGGGTTAGTTAGATTATTATAATTAAAAAGAAAAATTGCACCTCGAGGAATTTGATTCCTCTTCTAAAATTTAATAGATTTAGGTTTATTTTTAAATTAATATTTAAAAATAAGTTAAATAGATCTACCACCCCATCAGGATGAGCAAGGTGGCAGGCTGGGTAATTAATGAGCGACGGTGTGTCACACAGGTCAGAGCAGACGGGTTTTAAGAAATGATTGTCACAGGCAACTCGATCGGTGAGAAGGATCTTCGATCAAGGAGAAAGGACAGCAGGGTACACGAGGACGACGATGGAGGTGTCAGTACGTTAGACACAAGACAGGGGAATGATGGCACAGAGGAATGGGACAGCAGAGTGGTAAGGGAGGTAAGATATAAGTGCATGAGGAGGGGAGGCATAAGGAAGAAAGGGTGGCGAAGCGGAACGAGGGAATCTGCATGCAAAGAAACAGGAGAGGGTGACGGTAATCAGCTGAATACAGCGAGGAGAGAGGGAAGATCAAGGAGCCGAGCAGAAAGAACATGGATACGGAGAAGGAGGCAAAGAAGCGAGGAAAGAATGGAAGCAGAAGGGAGTAGGGCGGCAGGTAGATGGATGAGAAGCGGGGCAGGAGATGGGAACCAAGGGCGAGGGGACCAGGACGCGAAAGGCAAAGGAAAAATGGAGGGGGACACAGAGCAATTCTATATACCAGTATATGAAGTTTAAGAGGGCGAGAGCGAAGACGTTGAAGCCAAATTTGAGAAGGGAGCACAGGGGAATGGTAACCGCGGCCGAAATGTGAGATTTACAGGAAACAAGACCATGAAAAGAGGATGGGAGGGAGCTGAAGGAAGGCAGGAACCGGAAGCTGAGGAAGGGAGCGGCAAGCGGAGCCGAGGGCGAGGTCGTCGAAGCAGGGGTGGCCAGAGGAGTCGAGAAGTAGCAGAGGGTAGAAGCAGGTGGGGTCGCTGCTGTCGAGAAGGTATAGTGGAAGACGGTGAGACCAGCGCGGAAGCGGGAGGAAGACACAGAAGGAGGACTATTGAGACAAGGGTTCGGACAACCGAGAGAGCCTAAAATGAAAGGACTAACCCGAAAATCAGGAGGATAATCGAGCACTGGGAGGAAGAGGCCATACGGGCACAGTCTGAGGAAGAAATGGAGGAATGGGTGCATGTCATACCGGATCCAGGACATACCCGAGGCCCAATGACACTATATAAACAGTCTCTGCACCTATATTGGATAATGAAAAGACTTATGGCTAAAGCTATGGAGCAAATAGCCTTGGAAATGGTTGAATTATCACAGGGGATCCCAAACTTGAAGAAAGAGCTCAAGAACATCCTAATTTCCCTCCTCATGCACGACAAGAGGTTGGAGGATATTCAGCAGCAGCTAGAGGCGAATGGCTTGGTGATCAAGAAGGAGAAGGAGCAGCAAGAAGATGCTGGAAATCAATGAAGAAAGGCATGTTTTTTCGAAGTATTTAGAAAGTGCAAATCTTAGTTTCCTTTAGCTATGTATAGGATCTATGATAATTTTTACTTGCAATTATATGACAATAGTAACAGTTACAAGGTTGATGTTTACAAAGCCTAGAAAGATAGTTTGAAAACCTTTTATTTTTTGTTAGCAGTTAAAAACTATAGGTGGTCAATAAACCCGGTTTCCCCTCGGGGCGGGTTGAGACCACCTTAAGATTGTAGTGATTTCAATTTTGCTAATAGAAAATGGTAACTCCCCAACTTACAAAAAAAAAAAAAAATTAAATAGATCTACACTTATTAATAGTATGAAGGGTGATGTGTGATTTTTTCAGGTCTTCAACATGAAGTTGACACCTACCTTTTTAAAATTTAAAAAATTAAAGTATTGTTGAGAGAGGGACAATTTAGACAGTAACTTTTTCACTCGAATGGGATGTTTTACCCTAAAAACCCTCTTCGACATCTAAAATTCTATAGTTTGACAGCTGTAATCAAAATTTCTAAAATTTTCAACGGGATATACATCTCACAATATAAACATTGAAAATATAATTAAATTAATTATATTTTATTTTATTATAATCATTATTAGTAATATATATATATATATAATATATATATATAATATATATATATATATATATATATATATCTACATCTAAAAAATATCGTAACAAGATTCTTAACCATCCAATTTCACCTAGATTTTTAACCTATAAAAAGACTTTGTTATAATACCATAAGTCAATATCATAGCTTACTAATACCACATGTCAACAAAAATGTAATTCATATTCATATGATAAATCTTTTTAATTAATGAATTTAATTAAAAAATTAGAAAGAGCATAATTGTGTTTGGTATAAAACTCAACTTTTGATTTGTGACTACTACTAAAAATATCTAATTATTAATAATTAAATTAAAATTTAGAAATCTTTTTTAAAACAAACACACTTATCAAGTTAATCAAAATATTTTTTTATTATTTTATAGAATTAATATAATTATATTAAGTCTTTATGGGGTCTTGGACATATGGTGATTGGGTGCTATGTTAAGGCACTCTTTTGATGTGAAATTACTTGTTAAATTCGAAGCTATGATCAAGATGATGTATTAGACATGTTAAAAATCAGAATGATATATTAAACATGTTGAAAATATAGTTCTACCAAATTTATAAAAAGAACACAATTTTTATTTATTTTATTAAATTTTTTTATTTATTAATTATACATTTAAAAGGTTACTTTCTAAGGTAAATGATATTGATATTATACCAATGAATATATCTCTTATTATCAACTAAAAATAAAAATAGAAAATAAATAATAAAATATAATAGGAATATTTGGTAAATTCTAAATATAACATTCAATATTTAGTAAGTAACCTAATATTATCCGTGATAAAACAAAGAAATATATTTAATATATATAAATATAAATATAAATATAACAGGGTTCTATTGGGAACCACTTCCGAACAGAAGAGAAGCGAATATCATTGATTTTTAAATACCCTATGGTACTACTTGCTTCAAATAGGAAAAACCTTAAAAAATTTGATCTCTATTGTTCCGAATGGAGGGAGATTACTGGAATTATATGCATGAATACATCCCTGATACATCATCACCATATTCTCTTATGTTTGTCAAGTTTATGGTTGTGTATGCGTTAATAATAAATTAATTTTATTATTATGTGTATGTATATGTGAACAATAAACTAGTTTGCGAAATTTATTATTTTGCGTATGTATATATAAATTAATTTTAATTGTCATTATATATAATGGAAAATAATTTTAAAATTAACTTTTTCATAATAGTAAAATCCCCTATCTCTTTAGGCTTGTGATTTAAATTTGATTGTAAATTTTGGTTTATAACAATATATAAAATTCAATGATATCATAAAATGCATAATGATAGTATTTCCCTATTAATATAATGATATAAGGTTTAATGGTATCATAAAATACATAATAATAGAGTTGTTTCATTGACATAATGATTGATGAGTTGAATTGGAATTAGATATGCTATTATAGAAGCATTTGTTTTGGTATTCAAGATGTATGTATGAGAATGATGGATGGAATTCCCGTTATAAAGAAAATATGTTTGAAAAAAAGAATAATTGATAAGGATACTGGTATATTTGAGAAAAAGGTAAGTTATATTATTAAGAAAAAAATAATTAAGAGGAAAATTTATGAAAAAACAAAAAATTATCACTGGATTTTTTTAATTAAAAGCAAAAATTTGGAATGAGAAAAATTTAATGAGGAAATTAAACTCTCATAAATATTGGAAAGTTATGAGTGAGAAAATACTAAAATTAAGGAGAAAGGGTGCTAATCTTTTGAGCCTCACACTCTATTATTTACTAGGAAAAACTAGGAAAACATAGTAATTAAAACTCAAGCATGATGAGAAGAGAGAAAGCTAGAAAAGTGATAAGTTTTCATCTAATTGAGTATAATCATTAAGGGAGAAATAAAGGTGTTGATTTGGAGGAAATCACCAAATGAGAAATCATATTTTTATTTACCACCATAGAATAATTGTTTCCAGAAACATTGGCATTTGATCATTATTTGTGATTCTCTAAAGAAAGTGTTCCCTGCACGAGACAGCCAGATTCATCCCTGAGGTGGTGCAACTAGTGGTGGAGGCATAGGTTGTATTCCCATTCATATAGGACACCCTCATAGAGGGAGACCTCGCCACCACATGGAAGATTGTCCACAATAGGGAGTGCCTAGCTCAAGCTCAGAGCCCACTGAGAGCTATCATTTTGATGTCGATGTAGCCATGTCCCCAGGTTGTTCCCTCGGCCATATTGAGGCTCTGACAACCTTGGAATCCATAGCGTCCTAATTGAACAATCTCCATCTGAGTATGGACACTTTGAGGGAACAACTATATGATGACGGAATGAACTGGTGTCCTATTTCAACGACCTCCAACACATGTAGAATGAGCTCCTAGACTCCATAGATGGCCTTTTGAGGCATCTGCGGTGCACAAACTACCACCTCTGTGATTTGGAGACTTGGGTGGAACACATTGACTACCACATGCATGAGCAAGTTGTGTTCTTTGTTTCCCCACCATCATTTACCCCCAACTCACCCCCATAATGTGTATTTCTAGAAAACTCTCTTTTTGTGCTTCTTTTGTATTGGAAATAACCAATGACATGGGTTGTCTTGGCCTCTTCATAGGCTTAATATTGCTCATAGCATGACTCATGTCAACTCTCAAGCCTCATACTCGGCCTTCTGCAGCAACAATGATGTATTTTGATGACGTGTTGATGATGTATTTTGTTCCTGAAGTTATGATAATACAATGCACCTTTTTTTACCGAAAAAAAATAAAAATAAAAAAAACTAGTCTAGATCCCTCTTAACTCGAGGTCTACAAGGAATGTATAGAGATCAAATCTCTTTTCACTCTAAACCAAGTTTGCACTTGAAAATATTTAATCACTCTCTACCATGGATCTAGGCCAATAATATATATATATAATATATTAAAATGTATGTATGTATGTTGTATGATGTTAGTATATGTTTAATATGTGTATATAATATAGTATATATAATATATATAGAATAATAATATATAAGATAATAATATTTATATATTTATATATAATATTATAAATATAATTTTCACACAAAAGAAAATAATGACACCCATTGGTTGTGAAAAAATTGCCAATACTAAATTGATTATTTATGCTTAATTTTATTTTAATTATTAATTCTATTTATTTATTCATTAAAAAGAAGTACATCTATAGAAAAATGCAGGTAGTCTCACCCCAACCAGGTGTGTTGATTACTACTAGAAACATATGACTGAGAAAAAAAACTACAACTAAAGACATTGTCCACAACTTAGGAGGCCAAAACCACCAGAATACACATAAAACAAGTAAAACACCCGTAACCATGCTTGTCATCAGAGGTAATGGATGTAAGATTATTCGGAGTAGTCCCTCGAGGAGGAGAAGGACGGAAAGAACATTGTATGTTCTCCTTGAAGTAAGCCATCCACGACTCCATATTCTCCACCTTCCCAGATAGTAAATTCCGACCACACCACACCACAATGACCCTCTCTCAAACATGACATTGAAAATAATGAAGCTTGTTAAGCGTAGTGATGATCACTTCATGTTCTTCCTATCGAGCCTTCTCAAACATTTCCAGGAGGTCCAATAAAGACTGAACCAGATCCCGACAACTTACATAACAAAATTATCTACCCACAGTCACCCCAAGCCCAAGTCGTCACACCTTACCCCACTTTTCAGTGTTGCCTCTACACGTCACACTACCCATCTTCATTGTCCCCAATGTTCATGCACCTCGACCTACCTGCTAGCTGCCTCGACCGCCACAAGGCCCTAAAATCACTTGGTTTGAGATGCCACCAGTTCTACCTCCCCAAACAGAGCGTGAAGGCTCCTCAACCCCATCGCCACCTACAAATGTGAACGACAACCCCACTTGGCTAGCCGAAATTCCATTGACGGGGGTAGAGAGTGATATTTACGTGGCATGGGGCGCATTGTAATAGAGCAAAGAGCATCAAATAACTATGGAGCTACCCAACTAACTACAAAGAAAACCAATGAAATTGATGCAAAGAAACTCCCCAATCAAACTAGAGGGTCACAAACAACCCTGACCGAGGGAGTTGTTACACAGTAATTTGTCATGATTTGTCACCGTCCCTGTTACCCCTCTCTGCCATCATGGAGGACCCATTCGAGGACTTGTGAGAAGTGACAAGACTTGAAACCACCTGCCTTATTTACCTCTAAACATGAGCTTCATATGCCCTTAAGACATCTCCTGCTCATTGCCCCTAAAAATATCCCTTTTTGCATTAGCGCTGGTGCCCTATGTTATGCCCGCGCCAATGGGGAAAATCCTAAAGGAAGGGTGCGCCATTGGCGCTCTGTCTCAGAGTCGCAATCGCGCCAACCAGTTTGGGCAAAATTCTTAACCACTCAAACCTTCGAAGTTTCTATCCACCTTATCACCAACTGATTCCAAGTTGGTTGAGGATGGTTTGGCTTCGAATCTCCTGATGGAATTTGTTTTCCACCATTCCTGGAAGTTCCAAGTGAGAAGCAAATCCATGATGTGGGGGATTGACCCTTATCTCTTCTTTCTCCTTATAAAAGCTTTTTCCCATGGCTTGCGCAGCTTAGTCTTAGTTTTTAGTTCTAGTTCTGGTTCTAATAGCTTTGACTCTTGTGGCAATCTTTTTGCTAAAGGGAGATATCAAAAGGTTGGAGTTTGCAAAGAAGCCTCTTTGTATTCATAAGGCTTTCCCTATGTAAGGAGACTTGTCACTAAAGAGAGAAGAGCTTGTCCCTACCCTTCAAGCTTTTGCAAACTTGTGTAGGCTAGCACCCCGGCCAAGGAGACTTGACGTCGGTACGCTGGTTGTAATTCTCCTTTGTTTGAATATTACTATATATTGTGACTATTCATTATTGGTTCATTCTTGTTGTCTTGTATGGTTGATGTTGAATTATATCCTTCCTGACTGATGTATAATTTCATATATTAGATTTCACGTGTGGGTTTGTGTTTGTTCTCTTTGTGTGCAGGTGTCCATTCACGTGGATAGTGGAGGATCGTGACCGGCCAAGGCAAAGGAACGCGAGTGCCATCTCTCCTACGAACTAAAGCGTTGGATCTCAAGTAGGTCTCCATCACCTACTCTTTATTTTCAATTAGAAACTTGCGTGATAGCATTGTTTCATTGTTGCTAGACCCATTCTGGGCTAGTAGGGATCGCCTCTACCCGTAGAGGGGATTTACCACTCCAACATGAGCTACAGGGAAAAGAGACACAATCCAAGCAGCAAGACAATTGACCATTGACATAGAAGTCCCAAACCCCCCAGATAATTCATTGCCTGGAAATCCTTAAGACAACCAACCTCTCACTAACCCAAGTAACAAATTACCCAACTGTAGGTCGCAAGTGGCCAAAGAAATCCTTCAAAAACACATAACCCCATAGGAAAACCGATTAATATGGTAAACAAACTTCCACACAAACACAGAATAAAACCAAGAGAAGAATTGACTGACCACCCATGAGAAGGCTTGAGGGCCAACTTGGTAACTAGATACAAAGCACTGAGACCACTAAGAAAAGAACAAAACCAAACATAGGAAAGGATATTTATCAATTTAGTGACCCGAATGATGAGGATGCATCGATTCCAAAAGCACCACCATTCCCAAATGGGCACTAGCTAGAGAGGCTGAAAATACCACCAAAACTCAACTGACTCACAACATACCACCAAAAAGCTATAGCTTCATACGAAACCTGAAGATCACCAACCTCCATATACCAACATCATTCACCCACTCCCACTCCCAACGAAGCTGATGGGAATTTTGCACGACACACATTTACTCCCCTCGTACTGCTAACTCGATGAGAGGGCAAGGAGATTGACCTCCACACGAACGTCCAGGTGTTTAAGATCATTTACCACGCATTCAAATCCCCTCGATGTTTTTCACACCCATTGTGAAGCTAAGAAATGTATTATTATTAGCAATGATTATTAAAAATAATAGTATTATTGATGCTATTGATGTTAATAATAAAAATATTTTGATAATTATTATTAATATTAATGTTATAATATTAATAATATATAATTAAGAATTATTTTTATTCTAAAGACCCTAAAATAATAAATCTAAATATTATGATAATATTATTATAATAATAATAATAAAATATTGTATTCTAATAACTATTTTTATGATATGTTCAAGGGGTAGCTTAAGTGGTGATTGAAGTAATGTGAAATTTGTTGAAATTGAGAGATATAAGGTTTAAATCCCATTGGTTGTGACTTGGTATATCTTAATTTTACATTCTTGCTTGAAATTGTATCTCGAAGGATTTCATTCCTTCCTCCCATCCTCTTGAGATAACCCTAATTGAAAATATTATTATTATATATTAAGAAATGTGATTATTCAATTAATAAATTAAAATAATATTATAATATTGCTATAATAATAATAGTCATTATTAATAACATTGTTAATATGAACTTCCAAACTAATAATAATAATAATTGATGATGATGAGAATTAGTGTTCACTAAGACTAATATGGTCTATCTAACCTTAAGAAAGTAAGATATTTGTTGATATTATTTAATATTTTATTTCTATGATCTAAAAGAAGGGAGAGAAGAGGCTAATTTTGAAGTCATTCATCTATTTCTTCTTCTATTTTGTGAGTTTGTTGCATAAAATTTGGTATCAAAGCTTTAGATTCTAGGGTTTCGCTACTTCAAACTTCATCGTGGAATTTTCGCTTTAACTCTTTTTATACGAAGCTTCAAAAGCTGAATTTAAAACCCATTGGATCTAAAATCGTGCTAAACCTTTTGTATGAATTTTAGATCTTGGTTCACTATATTTTTGGCTATATGATCCAAGGAAGTTAGGTTTTTTGCAAGCTCCTAAATCCCATCTCAAATGGGTGACCACATGATGAAATTTCAGACCTGAAAGATCCAAAATTATAGGGATAAAATAGATTCAATATTGAGCTCCTACAAAGTGAAAAAAAAAGGTGGGTCATTGTTTTTTAAATTTCATAAGTTTTGTTTGAAAAATTAGTTTGAAGTGATTCAGAGGGCAAAGTGAAGCATAATTATCATTAATTGATGCCCCAGGGAAAGAAAATGGAAACACACTCTAATATGAATCATGGAGAAGAGGAAGAAATGCAACATGGTATATCAAAATCACAAGACCAAGTGCAACAAATTTCACTCTCACAAAAAGTAACAGAAGCTAACATGGATGGTTTGAAGAATGGAATGAATGGTATAGAAGAAAAACTAAAAGGAAACATTGAAGATTTGAAGAAATACATGGAAGGTTTGAAGGGAGGTTTGGCAAAGTTGCTACAAGAAATTCTTCCTAATGGCAAAAAGGTAGTAGATGAAATTCATGATGAGAAAAAAAGAAATATTAATCATGATTTCATAGAATCTAACATTGGATTGAAGACACACCACATTACAAAGATCAATATGAGGAAGTTTGATGGCAAGTATCTTTTAACATGGATACTATAGATGGAGCAATATTTCGATCTCCATAATGTGCAAAACACACAAAAGGTACACATTGCAACTTTATATTTGGAAGTGAATCAGTTTTTATGGTATCGATGGCTTTTCTCTCATATAAAAATTGTCACTTGGTCAATTTTTATGGAGGAAAAGATAGCACATTATGAGAATAGAAAGAGAAATGCCTTCTTTAGCCAATTGAAAATTTTCAAACAAAAAGTTTCAATGGTGGAGCACATTGAGGACTTCCAAAAATTGAATATAAAGGTAAATGATATTCTAGAGGAGCATAGGATGGATGTCTTCATAGGGACTTTAAAGTATAACATCCAACATGAGGTTCATATTTGGGAACCCGATTCATCGGAGAAGAAATCCAAGTTGTCAAGAAAAATTATGGCAGTAAGGAATCCTACCACTCAAAACTATAAAGATGGAAGTGTTGTTACTCCTAGCCTTCCACAACCTACAAGGTTGACACCACAATTATAAGGAAAAAGAGAAAAAGAGATTCATTATAGTTGTGATAGAAAATACACTAAAGGTCATAAGTGTGCTCAGAAGAAATTAATTTACATAGATTTTGAAGAGGAGGAAGAAAAGGATCAAGAAACATCAATTGAAGAGGATATACACTAAGAACCAACCCCAGAGAAAGAAGAAAGGAATATGACCATATGTTGTAACGAATTGGTACTTTATGGATATCATCCACCATCCATCACATCATCTTTAAGAAAAAAATTCTAAGGTTCAAGCAGTGGAAGATCACATCAAGAATCAACAACAAGCTCTCCAAATCTTAAAGGATAACCTCACTTTGGCATAGAATCAAATGAAACAACATGTAGATCAACATTGCAATGAAAGAAGTTTTGATGTAGGAAAATGGGTATTTTTACGTCTACAACCATACAAACAAATGTCTCTCAAGAAAGCTAAGAAGAATAATAAATTATCACCAAAGTAATATGGTCCTTACAAGGTGTTGCAAAATATTGGTACTATGGCATAAAAATTGGAGCTTCCTGCATCTTCCTGCGTGCACCTAGTTTTCCATGCTTCATGCTTAAATAAGGTTATAGGTGACAAGCTCCCAGTTCAAACAATATTGTTGAAACTTGACAAGGCAGGAAAAATCACTTGGAACCTGAAGCAGTCACAGAATCAAAAGCCTACCAGCTATGAAAACAATCAATTTTAGAGTATCTCATCAAGTGGAAGAACTTACCCATTGAATATTTCACATGGGAGGATGAGAATTTTATGCAAAAGCGTCCATAACTACTCAATACTTTTTTGGAAGAGAGGGGCATGTTAGGTCCCTACACTATTAGTGTAGTTCCTTATTGTTATTAGTGCAACCCCCTTATTGTATTGTTGTGTCTGTGTAGTCCCCATATTGTTATTATTGTACCCCATAGAAGCCCATTATTGTTATTTTTGTGGCCTTACAATATTATTGTTATGTAGGGTCTAATTATATTGTGACACCTTATACTTCTATATATAGAAAGGAGGTCTTGTCATTTTATCATTAAAGAATTGTTAATTTGTATAATGTAAAGGAGGTTTCCCCCTCAAAGAGGCTAATTTTGAAGTCATTGATCTATATCTTCTTTTATTGTGTGAGTTGGTTGCATAACATTTTGTATAAGGGTGGAGATGAAGGATTGGTTTTGGGTTTGGGATGGAGGGCTAAGTGAAATTCTTTTTTGATTTGAGAAGACGGGTGGTAGTTGATTGGAGGGATTTGGTTAGGTGGAGACATTAATTTTCAAAGTGTTGGGGATCAAAAATATGAATGCCTTGAGTCTCTAAGGTCTTAAGGACAACAACTTATTGTACGATCCATTTTACCATTTAATTTTAAATAATGATTCAATGTGTAAGTAGTATATGTTTCTTTGGACTCCTATTGACTTAGAGAGGGAATGGCATTCCTAACACTCTAATCCCATCTTTCATCCTTTCAAATCTCTCCCTATAATCATTTGATGGGGGCATTAGCTAGTTAGGAACAAGGAAATTTTAATGGATAAGGTTATGGTCCCTTCTTAAATAATTGATGAGGTGTTTGTTATCTTAATCCATTTCCTCGAAGAAAAATACTATATTTCCCCTACGATGATTTCTCGTGAAAGTATTGACTTTACACATATGTGGGGTTATTTCGATAGAGCTTCCATAGGCAATGGCCATCAGTGTGGTGGTGGTTTTATTTTATTTCTCTCCCCTTCCCACTTCTTTAAATTTAAGATGGTACTGGGTCAGAAATCAAACAATAAAGTATAACTTATTGCTTGTAAAAATATTCTCTTGTTTGCAAAAGAGAAGGGTGATCATTTATACACATCTTTGGGGACTCAAATCTGTCCATCAACTCGATTATTGGCATCATTTACTACAGGAACATTTACTCAGTCCTATTATTGAGGAGATTACTCATATTGATAATTATTTCTCTTATTTCTCTTATTTGCACACTTAAGAGGAAATGAACCTTGAAGTAGACTTCTTATCTAAGGATGGCCTTCATTTGGAAAAAGATATTTAGGTCATAGTGGAGGAGATCAATGATTCGTATGTGGAGTCTTCTGATCACATTTATGGGGTTTAGTTTTTTATTTTTGTAGGTTTTAATCCCGTACAGAAATTACCTGCATATGAATTCTAAATCACAGGAAAAATAAAAATGTGAGAGCATAACACATAAAACACATATACACAGAGATTTCCCACTGGATCTCAAAACCGAGACTACCAGCTTGATTTTTCATTATATTCATTTCAATGTTAGAATACATATTTATACATGCCGAAGCATCCAATACCATGGACCGAAAACCATCGCGTCCAAAACTGTGGACCGAAAACCATAGGTATGTTCGCCCAACCTAATATAGGGTCCAAAAAAAATTTCCCAACACAACCCAACACTTGTCTCCTTTAAATTCATTATGCAACAATTGATTGAGGTCTAACTGAGTTGGAAATGGGAGCACCACCATCTATATCATGATGTTCTTGCATCTAACAAAGACTGTGAATTAGGGGAACCCATTATTGACAGGGACAAAATTCAAATTCAAATTTCAAATGGGAGGGGTTGCATCTCGCTCAATGCTTTAATGGCGTCGAGCGTTTGGAAGGTATGGTTTCCACTCAGTGTTTTAATGGTGTTGT
>APFE031367935.1:0-28194 GCA_000404065.3 Pinus taeda
TCACCTTGAATAAGTCAACCCTAACTAACAATATCATATAAATAAGTTATTCTTAGATTATATTATTATTTAAAATGGATAAACTATTTATAAATTCGATATCAAATAATTAAGTATTACATAACGACTATATTCTAACTTAAAATTAGTTAATTTAATAAACATATTTTCTTCACATATTCCTAAATAATTCTATTTCACCAACGACTAATTTTGAATAGCTTACCATGAAGTATGATTCATTCCTGCTATTTATTCTCTCAGATCGATTGGTTTCTCACCTTGCCCCAAAGATGAACTACATTAGTTGGTTCGAAACGTCAACTCAATCCTTACAATGTGATTAATTTGAAAGACTATTCTCTACATTATGGATCACAAAAGTCTTAAATCTAACAAAAATATAAATATGTTTAATATTCCATTGTAGCTTTGTTATCATTTGGTAATAGAATGAGGATAAAGAAAGGAGTGAAGAAATAAAACTAGAGTTGAGTTTCCATTATCAATCAAGTGAATGAATTTTTGTATGGATTAATATATTATTAGGTGCAACTTTAGAAGTTGTGGCCATTGGTGCAGCCATTAAGGACGTGGATTGTGTTCTGAATGTGTTAAAGTATGGTAATGGAGTTTTGATCATGTCAAGTGTGTGAATGTTGAATATGTTAAAGCATAGAAGTGTGGAAGCTACAAATTAAAGTTGTGTACTCGATTGAACATGCAAGGAGTTGAATAGTGCATAGTATTGGACATTGAACCATGAAGTGATAGTTGGAGCTATGTAGAGTGTTTATTATTGAAGTTGTGTGGAGATTTGGGTAGTGAGTAGAGCCTCGAGTGATATTAAAATGGGCCAACATTGAAATATTAAAGTTTGACATTGGAATTTGTGCCATCTTAACCTAGGAAATTGTTATATAGGTAGAATGTATTACTTTAGATCCTGAGATGAAAGATCTAGGCTTAAACTCAAAGTGAAGTTTTTTCATATCAAAGCACATGTTGGGGTTTGTTAAGAGTTAATTGAGGAATTTGATTTCTTGTTTTTTAATAATAGAGGGGATGAAGTTAGCCATGAAGGTTCAAGTTATCTCATTTTCCTATTGTATAAATTTAAGCATTGTAAAGTGGAAAAGGAACTGGAGTTGTTAGTGTTTTAATAAAATATAAATATGTTTGATGCTTCATTGTGGCTTTGTCATCATTTGGCATTAGAGTGAGGTAAACAGGAATGCAAAAAATTACAAATATAACCATAAATACAAAGATGTAGTAGAAATAACACTTAATTTCATTAATATCAAATATTGAAATATGCTTATAAACAAAATGGAAATAAGACTAGCTCAGGCAATGGTAGCTTATCTCTAAGAAGAGATGTGGTGGCTACCTACCTCTGAACTATGTTACAATGAGGCTCAAAGGCTTATTTGTTATTGAGAAACAATGGAAAACCCTAAACATCCAAAAACCTAATCCTAGGTATGAAGTGACAACTATGGGCCCCGTTTGGGTAAATTAGTACATCAACTTCCTGGGGTCGTAACTTTGGCATACGATCTCTATTTGACATGCACAATACCTCCCTAGAAATATCTATATGAGGAATACAACTTTTGAATGACCAGCATCGGTCTAAGACCCATGTTGATCCTAGTTTTTCCAAAAAACTGAAAAATTGAAAGAAATAATGATGGGGGTCCAAGTGGAATAGGCATGTGGCCACCAATATCCACCAGGATCAGAGGATAAAGAAAGGAGTGAAGAAATAAAACTAGAGTTGAGTTTCCATTATAGATAAATTGAATGTATTGTTGTATAGATTAATATATTACTAGAGGCAACTCTAGAAGTTGTGGAAGTTGCAACCATTGGTGTAACCATTAAGGATGTGGATTGTGTTCTGAACGTGTTAAAGCATGGGAAAGGAGCTCAGATCATGTCAACTGTGTGAATGATGAATATGTTAAAGCATAGAAGTGTGGAAGCTACGAATTAAATTTGTGTACAAACAAAAGTGTATAGGTTGTGATGAAAGCTCAATTGAACATGGAAGGAGTTGAATAGTGCATAACATTGGATGTTGAACCATAAAGTGAGAACTGGAGCTATGTAGAGTGTCTATTATTGAAGTTGTTTGGAGTTGTGGGTAATGCTTGGAGCCTCGAGTGATATTAAAATGGACCAAAATTGAAATATTAAAGTTTGACATTGGAATTTGTGCCATCTTAACCTAGGAATTTAATATATATGTAGAGTATATTACTTTAGATCCTGAGATGAAAGATCTAGGTTCAAACTTGAAGTGAAGTTTTTTCCTATCATAGGTTGTATCAAGCACATTTGTGTTCTATAATCATGTATATAAGTTGTTATTCTAAGAGGAGTCTAAAATCTACTAACTCATCATATTACAACTTGAGTACTGAACCTTTGCAAGTGGTCTTACGCAATTGGAAATTGAAGGTTTAAACCTTTGCACAGTAAGTTTATGTGTTGAATTTGACATTGTAAATTATACCCCGTAAGTGTTCATAGGTCATATCTTTACCAACCATTTATTCTTGTAGGAATCAAAACTCATAATTTCACATTACAAGTTCAAATTCATAGGAACTAAGGGCATCCTTTTATAGTGGAATTGAATCCATTTAAAAAAAAAAAAATATCACAAATGTTGTGATGATGTTAAATGTACAACACGTGGGAATCTAAGTAATCAACTTCACCATATATTTGTTCTTAAATAGAGGTGAAGGCATTCTTCAAATAGATTAAAAGGATTCATTTCTTGCGTGTTGTTGACATTTCCATGGCCAAGGAAACTCAAGATCATAAGATGGATTAAGGCTATAATTTGAAGTTATGCAATTGGAAAAATAAATTGATGTTGCAGGTTATATAAATGCCACATCGCTCGATCTGTAAAAAACGAATTTGGAACAATTTAGGAACTTGAGCAACACACGGAAGCATGGTGAGCACATTTAAATCACAATAAGGTTCAAAATATTGTGAAAGACATTAATAGTAAAAGGAATATATTAGTGAAAGAAGATGTTAGGAATAATGAGCTGGGCAAAGAGAAAGAGATAATTGAATTAAAGGAGATACTCAATGTTTTGATGGAGCTAGTACAAAATAAAGAAGAGTGAGGAAACTAGAGTTATGGTTGGAAGTTAAAATGAAGAGTTAAATGGCCTATTGTGCAATTATATACAAGGAAGTTGATACACAGGCTAAATGTTTGGGTCAAGAAAAAAAAAATTGATGCTAACAAACTAGCTAAATGCAAGAAGAAGTATGAATATTAGACCTTGGAAACAAAGGAAGAAGGAATTCACATTTGTGAACTATAGCATGGAATAATGCTTGGAGAATAATATGAGGAGGATGAGATCATTAGGGGAATTTTGAGGTCTAAAATGGGCCTCCTAAGGAAAATAATAAAATAATTTTTTAATTTTTAAATAAAATATAAAGAAACTATTTTTTTAAATTATTTTTTGGTTTATCTCCTTATAGGTTTACTCAAACTGTCAAGTGTGGACACTAGTTACATGTGGAATTAAATTCCACATCCAACAAGTACCCACTCTGCAAATTTGTGAATAGATGCACATCAAAACACAGTTTTCACATATTTTCATTTTTTTCCAATGTGGGTCTACTCAAAAGTATGCAAAGTGAGTACTTATTAGATGTGGAATTTAATTTTGCATCCAATGGATGTCTACACTTGAAATTTGAGTATAACTATAAGGATATAAGTTAAAAATATAATTAAAAAATAGTTTTCTAATTTTACCTCCAAAATGTTTAACCCTGGGGATGACATCATCATCTTGAATCTTATCGACTCTTTTATAGTTAACTTTTTTAGTACATTTTTTGTTTTGAGGCCCATTTTTTCACTCAAAATTCTCCTAATGACTTAGTGATATTTTTATGGATTGTTGGGATAATTTAGACCAACAAAAGGAAGAGATGCTAGATGCATCAATAATGACCAACGAGTCTTATGGTTTTGAAACTAAGGTTTGTGCGTATGCAGGTTATGTAGGCTACAAATATGGACAATTAATGGAAGTTGTAATGAAGATTAAGAAATGTCTTGTGATGGCCTAGATGAGGATAGAATCAAGAGGAACCCATTAGATGAAATAAAAGAGGTAGCAATTCTTGATAACGAATTAAAATTTCTAGAAGAATCATTAGAAAATAGAAGGTTGATGAAAACTACAAAGGGGTTACAAACATAATTTATGTCAATTATAAGAAGTATTTAAGAATGCCCAACAATAATGGGATAGTTGAATAAGTTGATATCAAAAAAGTTTTAAAACAATTAGAAAGTCAAATGATGAAGACAAAAATTAGCGACAAGGTTCAATTAGCTAAAGATACTTGCTAAAACAAGAAATTAAACAAGAAGAAAGCAAAGTATGGGATCCCGGAAAAATGCAGACAACAACAAAGTTTGGGATGCAGGAGGAGAAGGCATTGCAATATATGTTCATGAAAATAACAAAATTTAGACATTGAATAGGAACAACCATTATTCATTCAAGATTTTATGGTTCCAAGGACGAAGCACATGAATACATTTTTTCTTCTCCACATGTTTGATGCAAAAAGAATATTTCAAGATTGCATTTTCATAATTTTTTATTTGATTTCTAGTAGATTCTAGAGAGGTCACGTATGGAGAATTGGCAAAGAATGTTTATAAGAAACGCCACCTTGTAGCTTTAGTCAAAGATAGGAATTTCATTTAATTAGTAGTTTGATCATGTATTCGAATTGTTAGGAGTTAATTGAGGAATTTCATTTATTTATTTTCTAAGAATAGAGGGGATGAACCTATCCTTGAAGGTTTGAGTTGTCTCCTTTGCCTATTATATAAATTCAAGCTTTTTAAAGTGTAGAAGGGAATGGAGTTACATGTGTTTTGATAAAATATAAATATGTTTGATGCTTTGTTGTGGCTTTGTCATCATCAAAGAAACTTATAATTTAATGTTTAATGAATGATCCATAAATTATCATTAAAATTTTATCGGAATAGTTTGTAATAATAGACTTTTACAAGTTTTTACAATCTATTATTATGTGGTGTTTTACTAATTTAGATTAAATGCTACTTGATACACAAAAAATTTAAAATAATTGAAATTGAAGAGAGAGGAATTAAGAAAATAACACATCATGCACACAATAAACATAATATATTCATTGGGAAATCCTATCCAGAATGTGTGGCCTATGTTCTTCTCTTCTCATCTTGATTATGCAATACAAATACAAATAAATGGTCACTCATTATGGTCCACTTTCCATCGACACTTTGGCAAATATGATTACCATGGAATCTTCCACTTGGTTATATTTCAATATCCCACTTTTGTATACTCTCCTCAAATATTGAAAAATACTTGATTCAATACGAATGGAACTCCTTCCTTTCCTAGTGGCCCAATATTTAACATAGCACGATAGTTGTCTAGGGTTAGGATTAGGGTTTTTGTGAGCCTCAACCCATAATTAATGTTAGGGTTTTGGAACTTATAGAATATTATTAAAATTCCACACATGAATAGCTTAACATGTATAAGTAATGTGAGTTGACATGGCATCCACTTCATATCATGGTGGTTAACATGATAGATCAATTGTGAGAGGCATACATTCCATATGCAAACTCTAAATAAGTTGATCTTCACGTTGTTGGAAATATCTAGATGTGTAAAGCAAAATCGAGGAGCTAGGAATTTTGATCATAAATATTTGACCCAAAAATTGGTCATTTAATGCCTCAAATAGGCTCTGAATGGTTTTTCACATCAAATCATCAATGTTAGATTTGTCCCCAAAATGGATCCTATAAGCCAATAGCTCCAATTTTTCCACCTAGAATTAATAAAATAGATGATGAATTATATAATGATTCATATGAATCATATTTCCCCATTTAGAGATGATTTTGGCACCCAAAATATCCTACTAAAAGAGATAGGAAATTTTTTTCTCTACCTTCCCCTCGAATTACCATTTAGACTTTCGTGGAAACTTCCCTCTCAACCCAAGATGCTAGAGTTCAAATAATGTCCTTGGATGCTTCTAATAAAAGCCATAAGTCCTTGTATGCTTATGATTTTAACCCCACAAAATATAAACCAATTTCCTAGCCACCACTTTTATCTACCTATCTATTTGTGGATGGAAATCTATGGATATTTTCAACTTCATGTCCATCTTTTCCCAAGATGTAGTCCAAACTACACTAATATATATAGCATATTTCTTTGAGATGATGCTCATTGGTATCCCAAAATTCACCTATACCTTTTCAAATAATATGCTTCCTATATCTCATTCCTTGATGGTCTTTCTAAAAGGCAAGAGAATGCACATCTTGCTAAATGTGACCACTACCACTAAAAATTAGGCATGTCTCTTCTTTTTTCTTTGCAAACCACCCACAAAATCCATGGAGATGTTCTAAGGATCTATTTGGTATAGGTAAGGGATCGTATAAACCTTGATTTATGTTACAAGGCATGTTGTTATAACAAAGTATGCATCTACATCTTCTTTCATTCTAGGCCAATACATATGCCTTTGTAAATTGATAATTGTCTTCCAAACTCCAAAATTCCCTACGACATTAGAAATGTGAGCCACTCTTATAATATTCAATATTTCATCTTTAATAACATCAAATATTGTCTATTCTATAGAGAAACCCATCTTAGAGGTGACGGTCAGATTGACCATGTTCTTCTACACAAAGTTGGCCCTATGCTATTATATCACCTCTTAAAGTCCTCATATTCTATCTTTGTATCTTTGTATGCATCATGGGTAAAAGACTTCCTGTGCATAAGTTCACAAAGCTAAAATCTTGGATGTAGATAGCCTTGGAAGCATGTATAAAAACTTATTTTTTTATCATTGTTATATTTGATGAGTATATGAAATAATTTTTGGTCAAAAATCCATCCAATTATATATTGTCTCCTGTACCAAATCTTACTCTAGTCCTACAAATACTATAGTGTCTAATGATTAGTTTCGATGTTGTTATAGTTGTAGCAGGCATAACTTTCAACTTCCAGGAGGCATAACTTTCTCATATCAGCTCTAATTGAGGTTATTCTTATGTCAATAGAAAGGTACAATGTGTATCTTATGGAAACTATGTCCATAGTAAGGTCAATACCATAAAAAGTAAGTGTTTAAGGCCTAAAAATGGATCTTGAAATTTTCCAAACGATGACCACTGATAAAAATGACCCTACAATCTAATTCCTCCTAACTTTCCACTTTAAACACATCGAGATGGATGAAAAACAATGTATTAATCCAATCCATATCATACCACCCCTTTTCGGGATGATTTTGGTCCCAAAATATTTTACTAAATGAGGTGAGAATATTTTTCCTCTACCTTCTCCCCGAAGTACCATTTAGCCTTGCTTGGAAGTTATCCTTTCAACCGAATATACCAAAGGTCATGCTAACATTGTATTGTAGTTTTGGACTGCTTTTAGAAAACTGTATCCTTTGTTAACTTTGCCTAAGCTTTTGGTGCCAAATCCTCTATAAAAGGTGGTAAATATTCTTCTTCTTGATCTAAGGCTCATAGATTTTCAAAGTTTCTACATTCACCACTGAGTAAATGTTCATATTGTTGAAGATTGTAACTAGGTTTGGTCTTCATAAATGTATTTATGTCCTAATATAATGTATTTTTCAAAAGAAAGAAAACAAAAATTTATTATTGACTTATTAAATCATGGGTTTCATGCTTGGGTCAATTATTTTTAGGTCAAAGCCTCCATTGTAGGCTTCTAGGGTTTGTGTCAAGTGTCATTGTCCATGTCATAACGTAAAGGACCCTTCTTGGGAATTATTTGTCAACAAATAAAATTATTTTATATTAAAATTAGTCTTCTAGGCCTCCTCCACCAAGTTAGCCTCGAAGCTAGACAAGTCAACCTAAAACTAGGCAGTAGAATCATTATATAAAGGTAGCAACTAGACCTCATTTGTCACTCACTCACAACAAGTTTGATTTGTAGTTTCTAAGCTAAGAAAAAGTGTGAATTTCAAGGAAGAAGGAGAAGAAGGATAGCAAAGAAGAAGAAGGTGTCTCTCAAGCATAAAAGGTAAAAAAAAAATCTCTCTCCCACACATGTGAAGCTACGCAATTGCTAGAAGGGGGCCGAAATTTTGTTGCTAGGGGTCAAAAGTTTACAATTGGGAAGTTGAATTACTAGATTGAAGTTGTTGTATAAGAAGAGACTAATATATCATCTTGGAAGGTTGACTTGTTGGAGGAGGAAACTATGTTGGTATAGGGGGTTAGTCAATCTCAATCTCAATTACTGAAGGAAGAGTCTTTTACTACATTTTCCCCTATATAGGGATTTTAACTCAAGTTGTCTGCCTACATCTAGTGTCCTCGATCTTCATGATTTTATTTTGATAATTGCTTTATGAAGCAAAGATAAAATAATAACATAAGAAAGTTAACAAGAACATAATAATATCACAAGAAATTATCAACATAAGAAAATATTTCAACCTTTCTGATTTTTTAACATGAGATCAGAGCTAAGGTGAAAGAAGGAAGGAAAAAAGCAGCTTGAAGATCTATTGAGGAGAAATGAGATCAAGAAAAGGGACATTAAAAGGGATATCACACAATAAGACAAACCTACTATTTACAGGAACAATGAAAAACTCAATGAAGGGAAAAAACAATCTAGAAGGAGCCTGCAACTACAGGGCCTGGAAAAAGAGAATAAATCCCATTCTCGCAAAGAATAAAGTTTTAGATCTTGTTCAAGGAAAAGTCAAGAAGCCTACTGATGAATCAAGTAATGTAGGTAAAGTGAAGTTTAGGGAACTTGAAATCATGGCTATGAATCTAATAATGGATAGAGTTAAGGACAACTTAATTCCATACATATCAAACATGTATTCCGCTCAAGAAATGTGTGAGGCTCTCTCCAAGTTATTGACAATCAAGAACATTTCTCAAATAGAAAACCTGAGCAATGAGATAAGAACTGTCAAAATCACAAATGATGATTGTTTCATCATACTTTATAAGGATGTCTAGAATCAGGGATGAACTCTAAGAAATAGATGAATTTGTCCTAGAAAAGGAGCTCATAAGTACTACTCTTCTAGGACTACCTAAATCTTGGAGTTCCTTCGCATCAAGACTCAACACTTGAAGGATATGCCAAATTTTGAACAAATGTGGAATGCATGTAGTCAAGAAGAAACCAGAATATCGATGATAAAAAATAAAAAGGAGAATGAAGAAGAAAACACCTCGAATGCTTACTCTACTCATCACAAAAAGAAGGGAACCTTCAAGAAGTTCAAAGGACCAAAGAATAAAATGGACCTATCCAAGGTTGAGTGTTACAATTTCCATAAGATGGGACATTACTAAAGTCATTGTCCCAAGAATCCAGGAAATAAGAAAAGATATAGGGATCAAGCAAATGCCATTCATGAAGATTCATCAACTACATTTAAGAATAGAGAAGAATCACAAGTCAAGGACTTATACTACTAAGTCCTCCCTTACACATATCCAACCTTGGTCTTCTATTCTAAGTTCTTAGTTTCATTTATGTTTTCAGGTCTAACATGTTGTGTTAAGACATTTTTGAATTATATTTATAAGTTGTATGTATCCCTCAAAGATTGTATTAAGAAGGAGCTTGGATAGAAGAGAAAGGGTATATCTCCCCATATGATAGGGAGGGAACATTATGCTAGTAAATGCTATAGATGGATTTTTATTAAAAGGACCTGAGAAGTACTGAGAATGTATTTGGTGCTACTAAATAAATGAAAAGAAGAAAGCTTCCAACAAAATTGTATATGGATAACTTGATGATTCAAACAACATCTGAAAAATGAGGACACTTAAGGTTTGTGTTTACTTGTATATATATTTAAAATGTTATTGTTGATTGGATTTTGTATAGGTAAATCTCTCCATGAATAAAGGATGAACACTTGAGAAGCATGCTTGGACAAATGGATATATCTAGTCCACTAGGGAGAGTTATAGCATCTAATGGTGGATGCTTGGGAAGATATCTAGATGACATGTGTGTTGATGTCTAGATCCCAAAGAGAGAGGTTGGAGTTGGTCTTGGAGCTCTAACCTTGGATATGCACCTACATCCCTGGGTTGATGGTTAGTTAGTCATCCTAATGGTACCTAGACTGGCTGAAAGATTTAGTCCATATTAGTCCCACCCGGATAGATAACCCTAGTCAGGTATCTAGTTTGTGGCACTGAGTGTGCCTGAACTCTTCATAGTTCATATTGGAGATATTCCATGTACCTATATATGGTTTTCATTATGAATAATTCCCCAATTAAAAGGGAGCGTTGAAGATTTTAACTAGGTTCGGTCTTCATAAATGTATTTAAGTCACAATATAATGTATTTGTCAAAAGAAATAAAATAAATCTTATTATTGACTTATGTGTTCCATGCTTGGGTCAATTATTTTTAGGTCAAATCCTCCATTACATGCTTCTAGGGTTTGTGTCATGTGTCCTTTTCCATGTCATAATGTAAAGAACCCTTCTTGAGAATTATTTGTTAAGAAAAAAAAATTATATTAAAATTAGTATTCTAGGACTCCTCCACCAAGTTAGCCTCAAAATTGGACAATTCGGCCTAAAACTGGGAAAAGTCACTATATAAAGGCAATAAGTTGACCTCATTTGTCACTCACTCACAACAAGTTTGATCTACAGTTTATGGGCTTAGAAAAAGTGTGAATTTCAAGGAAGAAGGAGAAGGATAGTGAATAAGAAGAAGGTATCTCTCAAGAATAAAAGGTCGAAATTTTCTCTCTCTCCCACATGTGTGAATTTGTGCAATTGTTGGAATGGGTTTGAACTTTTGCAGTACCTGGGAGGCCAAAATTCTGTTTCTGGGGGTCGAAATTATGCAACTAGGAAGTCGAATTACTGGATTGAATCTGTTGGATAAGAAGAGACTACTATATCATATTGGAAGGATGACTTGGTGGAGGAGGAAAGTATATTGGTCTAGGGTCTTGGTCCATATCAATCTGAATTACTGAAGGAAAAGTTTTTGACTGGGTCTTCCCCCATATAGGAGTTTTAGCCCTGGTTATCTGCCTACATCTGGTGTCCCTAATCTTCATGATTTTATTTTTATATTTTCTCGATGAAACAAAGATAAAAAAAGAACATAATCAAGTTAACAATAACATCAAAATATCACAAGAAATTATCAACATAAGAAAAAAATTTTGTCTTTCTGATTTTCTAACACATGCATGTGGGTATAATAAGTCTATAGGAATTATCTCCCCTTTATTTTAGTATCTCAAAGGGACCATATTAGAGAGCCTTGGTTTTTGTACTAGAACCTTATAGCCTCTCCTTATTCAATAGTACCATAGTATGTCTCCCACCTTGAATGAATTCTTTGTTTTGTGTTGATCATGTCTAGCCTTGTAATTTTCCAGTGACATTTTCAGTGTTTTTAGTACTTTTAGATGTATATGTATGATATTCTCAACAAATTTTTCTACCCTTAAGGCATCCCCTATAATATCCTCCCTCACTCCTTGCTTTCTGTATGTAATATCCAAAGGTGAAGGTGGAAAATATCCAAAACAAGTTTCAAACATGGACTTAACAAAAGAAGTGTGGACTGCTCTGTAATACAAGTAATGTATATATACCAAATTTTCATCCCAAGTTTTTGGATTCTACCAATTGCAACCCCTCAAAAGTCGCATCAATGTCTTGTTGAATACCTTTTATTTTCCTATTTGTCTATGGATGGAATGTTGTATACATCTTCAAATTTGTGTCCATATTTTCCCATAATGTAGTTCAAAATGCATTGAGAAATCTTGTTCCCTATCTGAAATAATGCTCCTTAGTATCCAAAATTACACCCGAACTTATCCAAAGAACAAGTATGTTATTTATTTCCTGCTGATGGCCATTTTACAAGGCATTAAAACACACATCTTGTTGAAACTATCAACTACCATAAAGAGGTAGTTATACCCCTTCTTAGTTGTTGGAAAACCTCCCACAAAGTCCATGGAAATACTTTCCCAAGAACAAGTGGTTACAAGAAAAAGGATGGTATAAACCTTGTTTCATGTTATTAGGCTTGTTGGTACAACAAAACATAAATTCTCTTATGGACCTAGCTACCTCTTCTTGCATCCTAATCCAATACACATACCTATGCAAGTTGGACATTGCATTCCCTACACCAAAATTCCCTACAATTTTGGAGGTGTGAGCCCCTCTTATCAAATGTAATCACTAACCTTTAGGAACACATAACTTGTCCAGTCTATAGATTAATCCTTCTGAAAGATGATATTGAACTATGTTGTCACCATCGTACACATGAATATGGCTCTACAACTGTTGAAACACCTTCTTAAAGACCCCATCCTTAAATCTATATGTCTCTCTACATGCATCATGGTTGAACAACTCTATGTCCATCATAGTTTCCAAGGTTGTGATCTATGATTTTGGTGGCCTTGAAGCATGTCAGAAAAATTATTTGCGCTACCCTTATTATACTTGATCACTAAATAAAAATGTTGTAAAAACCTGATCCACTTATAATGATTAGTGTACAATATCTTAGTATTGTAGTGGCTAGGGATTAGTGTGGACTAATGTCTCTTTTCCCATCAAATATTGTTTCCACTTCTTAATAGTTTGTAACAGGGCATAGAGCTCCTTGTCGTATATAAGGGTAGTTAAGAACTACCCCATGAAATACTTCAAAATGGTAGCATACAAACTTTTCTGCCTGCACCAAGACCACTCCCATAGCATACCCATTTGCATATTTCTCCACTTCGTAGGGATGTTGTAAGTTTGTTAATGCTAGAACTAATGTTTGAATAGCTTTCTTCTTTAGTTCCTTAATGGCCTCGTGTTGGCCCTTTCCCCAATGGAAACTCTTGTCACTCACTATTATGGCATGGAGTGGTGGTGCTATTGTTAAAAACGAGGCTATTCATTTCCTCCAGTAGTTGGCTACCAAAAAAAAAAGAACTCCTAAACTCAGGAAGATTACTAGACAATGGTCACTTCATGATGGCCTCCATCTTGATAGGATTTATCTTCAATGCTCCTCCATCTATCACATATTCTAGATACACAAAAGATTCATATGTAAACTCAAACTTCTTGAGATTTGTTAGCAAGTGGTACTTCTTTAATGTATCTAACACTTGCATCAAATGTGAGATGTGCTCCTCCAAGGTAGCATTGTATACCAATATATTGTTAGGATATTCCGACACATAGGAAATAATTAAGTATAACTTGATCTAGTGTATAGTTAGGTAAAGTGTGTTTCTTTAGTATGTACTTTTTGTAACTTACAATCCAACGACTGCGATATGTTCTAGACATGAAGTGATCTAATGGTTCATTCTTTCCTTGGTATTGTTGATATTTGGTCCATGGCTTAACACCTGATTGGTCCATGATCTCTATTTAAAGAGCATGGAGAGTCATTTGTCTGTGACCATTTTGAGAGAAGCTTATGTAAATTTTATTTATTTTATATTAATAATATTGCTTAAAGTAGCCACATTGGCTCAGGTCGTGGACTGTTTCCCTTTTTGAGGGATTTAACCACATTAAAATACTAGTGTACTGATCTGTGATCTGTTTGTGAGTGGTGTCCTTTGGTGTTCAATCTAAGGAACTTACCATGTAAATTCCTACATGGTATCAGATCCATTCTAGGGCCACATCCATTGTTGATCCAAATCTGAAGCCGATACAACTGCATCCGATTGTTATTTCCTAAATATATTGTTTCTTACTTCTTTCAAGCCGAGTTGACTACTCCATTATGTTAGGAGCATCTGATCCAGTGAGGAACCCCTTTCGTTTCACGCAAAAAGATTTCTGATAGCCCTAGCTACGTAATTTTTCCAGAGGAGGTATATAGTCTTTTTTATAGTTATAGTTATTTGTCTCTATGTTTATTTCGGTTTATAGTTATCTATAAAAAAATTATTGCCAAATATATAACTTTCATTTATGCATATGCTCTCTTCCCCACAACTCTTTACGATCTGGGCAAACTAGAAACAAAAAGAAAGGATTTTTCTCATGCGTATGCATTTTTTTGCGGCGCCTTAGTGTAATCTCAGAAAATCAGAAACATTGAGGAAAATATCTAGTTTCCGAGGGACTAACCCCAAATCTAACTTTAATCCATAAGGCTTGCATACTTTTTCTTGTTTGTTTGTTTTGTGTGGTTGTTTTTTTGTTTTCTAGGAAAAAGAGGGTTTTCAACAAAGCATGCATCCCAAAGCTCCAACGACCAAAAAATTAAAAAAAAATCCCCTTCCTCCTTTCCAACAATTACTAAATCTTTTAACTAGCTCGCTTAATCTAAAGTTACTTTATGAGAATAGAGGTCTTGTGTTCAAATATTTCATTTTGTTGAGTTAATGTTTCAAAAAAACACATGTATCTTATGTTTTAAAGTTAATTTATGTGAAAGTGTTCTCACCCATTATAAAAGTAAGTCACTTATAATTCTAAAGTCACTTTATATTTTATTTAAGTGACAATTTAGTGGATAGTTCATAAAGTACCATTGTAAAAGTACTCTCACTTATTTATAAAAGTGGGTCACATAAAGTAATATTTTTTTAAATGTGAGATAATTAGATTAAGTTTGGAAACGGGGGGGATTTTTTTAAATATAACATTATCATCAACTTCCAAATATTCACGTGGTTTCTTGGCATCTTCAACAACTTTTCTTCAAAAAGGCATAACTTTTTCATACAAAAGCCGTTTTTTTTAATCGACCTAACTTTTTGAAATATTTCAATTGGAACATTTAATTTCAACATCTAGAGCTTTGATTTCCTTTAAAATGGAAAGTTCATGCCTAGTTATTCTTAACAACATCAACTACTTCCAATGGCTATCCTATATGGTGGATTTACTTAGAAGTAAAGGCATTTATAGAATAGCCTCAGGCCAAGAGTCTAAACCTAAATATGAAGATAAGCTAACCAAATGGGAAAATAAGCAAGATCAAGAACATGGGTTCATAAGGATGTCTATTTCTCCAGACCTTAGATTCCATATCGTAGAAACAGATACCCTCAATGAAGCAATGAAAAATCTCAGTACTTTTTTTGGAATTAAAAATGAAATTAGAGCCCATCAACTCGAAAATGAGTTTCTTACTTTGGACTTCAATAATTTTTCTTCCATTGAAAATGTTTTGTCCAAGTTCAAGACCCCAAGTTCAAGACCCTTATACTTCTCTTGGAAGGTGTTGAGGTTAAGAAGGAAGATGATATTCTTATATATTCCATTCTTACTAAGTTAGGACCAGCCTACTCTGTGTTTGTTTCCACCTTCCATTCCACTAGAGAAGCCTTTATTTCTCAAGGAAAATACTACAAGTCCCCCTCTTATGATGCCTTTTGTGATTCTTTAATAAGATAACAAGAAAAACTCTTACATCTTAGTCCTTTTAATACTGGAAACTCTTCTAAGAAAGCCTTAGTAACCCAACAACAACCAAGTTCAAAGAATCCTAAGAAGCAACGTCTTAAAAAGAATGGTCCTAAATCAAACAAGGGTCCTAAGCAATTTCAGTCTCAAAATGAAAAATCAACTCAACAAAATGATAAGGCAAATAAAAAGAAAGGGAAGAAGACTGATAAACATTGCCACTTAGAATCCAAATGCTTTAAGAAGAGGGATGCTTTGGAAGCAACAATAAAGAAGCATAACATCCATTTGGAGAACTCTTCAACTTCAACTTCATCTTCAGGACTAACACTTTATGCATGTGGTTTTCAAGCATCTTGATCTGGTTATGCACTAAATGTATATTTTTCTTCTCATTCTCATGAGTGGCTCATTGATTCTGGAGCTTCTTATCACATGGTAAAAAGCAAAGCCATGTTTTCGTCTTTAAATGATTGTAATCCCAAAAATATATATGTTAGTGATGATAGATCTCTTAGTGTTTTTGAGTCTAGAGCTATTCATCTAGACAATGGTCAATTTATTGATGTATTATGTGTCCCTACCTTATCCTGCAACCTTCTATTTGTATATCAGATAACTCGTTCAGGTGAAGGTAAAATCATTGAATTTTCACCTCATGATGTTGTAATTAAGGGCCTAAGAGATCATAGACAAAATTTAGCTACCGGCATTGTTGATGATTCTACAAGGTTTTATAAGTTTGAAAACTTTGGGTCATCAACTCTTCCCTCGGTATTTGTTGCTCATAATGATAAAGTGAGCAAACTTTGGCATGAGCGATTTGGTCACTTAAACTATCACTCCCTTCAAAATCTATGTAAAGAAAATACAGTGACAGGTCTTCCTACGGTATCTTACAGAGATGGTGTTTGTTTTGGATGTGTAGTTGGAAAACATCTTCGGGATAGTTTTGAAAAGTGTGCCTCTTGGCACACCTTATCCCTATTACAGCTGGTGCATAGTGATTTATGTGGTCCACTTCCAGTTCTTTCATTCTCTGGCTACAATTATTTCTTAACTTTCATTGATGATTTCTCCAGACCCACTTGGGTATACTTCTTAAAACTCAAGGGTGACATCTTTAACATGTTCTTGGCCTTTAAGGCCTTTGTTGAGAAATAATCTGGACATCAAATTCTTAAGCTAAGATCTGATAATTTCATAGAATATGTTAACAACAAATTCATTAACTTTTTCACCGAGCATGGAACTCAATTGCAACATATTGTTCCATATCCTCCCAACAACAAAATGGTGGAGCTGAAAGGAAGAATCACACCTTAAAGGAAATGGCTAATTGTATGCTTTAATATAAAAGACTTCGTCTTAGTTTTTGGGCAGAAGCAATTAATTGTGAAAATTACATAGTAAATCACACTCCTACTAATGTTTTAAAGAATCTCACTCTAGAAGAAGCACGGAGCTCAATTAAACTAGATGTAAGTCACTTTCATGTTTTTGGAAGTGAAGCATGGGCCCATATTCCAGATAAGAAACATAAAGCCTTAGAACCCAAGAGTGAAAAATGTAATTTTGTTGGATATTATGAAGATTTCAAAGGATATAGACTTCTTCAAACTAACCCCAAAAATATAATCATTAGAAGAGATGTAAAGTTTGATGAAAATATATCGGATTACGAGCCTAGTTCAACAGATGTGCCACTTCTCTCTATCTCTTCTAACTATGAAAAATTCCTTCTTCAGATGATCATAGCGAGGATGAAAATCCTCCCCCACCTTCTCAGGGTCTTCCTTCAGCTCCTCAACTTCCAAAATGGGTCAGCACTACTCGGGATGCAGCAGGTGATCTTGTAGGTGATCCTACAAATCAACGTCATACACATTCTCATTTTGATAGAGCCTATTCTTTACTCACTCAAGTTTCAGTGAATTATGATCCTGATACCTTTGCAAAAGATTCAAGCCATCCAGACTGGGATGTAGTTACGAATGAAGAATATCGTTCATTATTGAAAAATGATACATGGGGCCTTGTTCCTCTTCCCAAGGGATGAAAACTTGTTAGATGCAAATGGGTTTACAGAACCAAGTTTGGACCAGATGGAAAAGTTGATAAGGATAAAGCTTGTCTTGTTGCTATGGGTTTTTCATAGGTTGAAGGAATTGACTATATTGAAACCTTCTTCCATGTTGCCAAAATGAACTCTATCTTCCTTGTTCTTTCCCTTGCTACCTCTTTAAAATGGGAAGTCCTTCAGATGGATGTTAAATCTGCCTTCTTGCATGGGGACTTGAATGAATAAATCTATATGGAACAACCTCTTAGCTTAAAACAAAAAGACTCTAGCCTTGTATGTCAGCTTAAGAAATCCCTTTATGGTCTTAAACAAGCCCCTTGGGCTTGGTATGCCAAAATGGATAGCTTTCTTTTAGATACTGGCTTTCCTCGGTGTCATTACAACAATACTGTCTACACCAAGAAAGTGGGTAAGTCCCTCATAATTCTTGTTCGTTATGTTGATGATCTTATCCTTACTCGTAGTGATCCCAATCTTATAAAACATGTGAAGTCTAGCATTAAAAAGAAGTTTGAAATGATATACTTAGGACACTTGCATTATTTTCTTGGTCTTCAAGTCTTGCAATCCAAAGAAGGTATTTTCCTTTCTCATTCCAAGTATGCCTATGATTTTCTATGCCACTTTCACATGGAAGACTGTAAGTCAGACCCTTCTCCTTTTAGTCTGGAGTCAAACTTTCACTCACTTGTACTTCCCTTGAAGTTGATGCTACCTTATACCATCATCTTGTTGGAAAAATTTTGTATCTGATCCATACCCATCCTGACCTTTCCTTTGTTGTTGGCCTTGTTGTTTATGCATAAACCACATGAAAGTTATTGGAAATCAGCTAAAAGAACACTTTGTTATGTTCAAGGTACAATTCATTTTGGGATTGATTACAATGTAGGGGAATCTCCTCTATTGGTTGGTTTCATTGATTTTGATTGGGTTGGTGACCGTGATGATTGGAAGTCTATTGCAGGTTACGTCTTCACTCTTGGTTCTAGACCTATTACATGGGTTTCGAGAAACAAAGTGCCATTTCTCTTTCTTCAGTAGAAGAAGATTATTGTGGCGCCATTGAAGCTAGCAAGGAATCCTAGTGGCTTTGTCAAATCTTGTCAAAGTTTGGTTTTCAGCAATAGCATCCGACTACACTTTGGTGTGATAATCAAAGTTTCGTTCAACTATGCAAAGATCCAATCCAACATCAGCACAACAAACACATTGAACTACACATTCATTTAATCAAAAATCTCATTCATGACCATGTTCTTGAAGTGCAATATTGTTTAACCGATGATCAAGTTGCAAACATATTTACAAAGGCTCTCACAGAGGTGAAGTTTACTAAAATTCGATTTATAGTTGGAGTTCAAGAAGTTGTGATTACGGGGGGATAGTGTCTAATACTTCCTTCCTTCTCATATTGCGTCATCATTATACATCCTTCAATCATATTCCAAGTTGTTCTTAAGGGGTTATGTTAGGATATCCCGACACATAGGAAATAATTAAGTATAACTTGGTCTAGTGTATAGCAAGGTAAAGTGTGTTTCATTAGTATGTAATTTGTATAACTTACAATCTGATAGTCACGATATGTTCTAGACATGAACTGATCTAATGGTTCATTCTCTCATTGGTATTACCGATACTTTATCCGTGGCTTAACACCCGATTGGTCCATGATCTCTATTCACGTTGGCTCATGCTATGGATTGTTTCCCTCTTTGAGGGTTTTAAGCACATCAAAATACTAGTGTACTGATCTATGATTTGTTTGTCAGCAGTGTCCTTTGGTGTTCAATCTAAGGAACTTACCCTGTAAATTCCTACATATATCATCCAAATAAATAATAATAAATAAATGTATAAAAGGGCATAGTATATCATTCATCAACCTCATGAATGAAATTAGTGTATTCCATAGGTAAAATGGCATAACTAACCACTCATACAAAGCTTGTCTAGTTTTAAAGGTGTTCTTCCAAGAATCCTCTTCTCTAACTCAAACCTAGTGAGCCACCAACTTTAAGTCTAACATGGTGAAGCACTTGGCTTCTTGTAATTAATTGAACACATCATCTATCATGGGCACATGTTACCTATTCTTGAGCGTAATGTTTCTTAACATTGTAATTAACGCAGAATCGCCAAGTCTCGTCCTTCAAGCACAATTATAATGGGTGACCCACATGGTGAGCTACTTGGTCAAATAACACCCTCTTATAATAGTTGTTCCAACTACTTCCTCACCTCATTTTCCTTTAAAATTCACATCCTATATATCCCAATGTTTGGTGACACGGAGTCCAATATTATTTGTATCGCATGATCCACTTCCCTCATGAGTGGTATCCCTTTAGGCTCCTGGAACATGGAACATACCCTTGGATGCATGTAACAACTCTTCAAATTGTTTATATTCCTTAATGCAACCCTCTATGAATGGCTTAGGCCCTTATGGACTCTTCTATAAATTATATTTCTCTTAAAAAAAAAAAACAAACAAACAAACAAAACAAAAAACATACTTATTGCTAGCACTTATCAACTTTTGGCCTAATTGGCACTTACTACAATATCTACATCAAAACAAATATACATAAATTAACACTTTCACTAAGAGTCTTACTTCTGTTTCTTTCCAATAAATAAAAATCAATCAATGACTTCATTATTGTAATTCAAAGAATTATATATATTAATTGTTTTTTTTGGTTTTTTTATTATTATAATTTGCATCTATGTACATATTTAACTAAATATACAATAAAAATAAATAATCATAAAACACATTAGATTTTTATTATTTATATTAAATAAATATTATAAATAATAAATCAAGATGATTTACACTTTTTGGTTTAAAAATTATTATTCAGTCTTTTTATTTCTGGTTTTAATAGATGTTTTATTACGATTCCATAATTAGTCAATTGTAATAATTCAATTAAGTATTTTTTTTAAATTTAATTTTTTTAATATTTAAAAAAAATTTAACTTAAAACAATTTATAGGAATTTATAGCATAAAATCAAATTAATATAAAAATCAAAATATCTTAGTTTATGTGAATGAAAAACACATTAAATAAATAATAATAATCTATTTTTTAGGTTATGAATAAATTGAACATTAAATTGGTGTACAAAACCCATTTGTTTATATAATAAATATCCCATCATAGTTTAAATATGTACATACTTCGTTTGTGTTTGAACTTATTAACCTTTGAAAAAAACATATATATTTTAAAAGTTATATATATAATTTCGCCCCCATGGGGGTGACTTCTGGGTTAAGTGAAGGACACAAAGGGGACTCTGACCCCCACCTAAGTGGTATGAGCTGACATGATGAGTACTCAACACACCTTAGGTGGCGCGCAAGAACAAAGGGTTCTCGAAGGGCACTATGGTATATGTGTAATGCGAGATCTCTAACAAAGTCGTTGTTCTTGCATGGTAATGGGCAAAGAGAAACTAGCAGGCAATGTATTTGTAGGAGTGCAGGATGGCTTGTTATCCTTGCCATCATTGTCTCACCAAATAACAACAGTTCAATGAAATATTTTTCCTAACCTTGGAGTCTCATCCACTATCGTGGTTGCAGTGCAACATCGAATGACTTAGGACACTGGCTCGAGGCGATCTACTCAGACATCTGGTGGGAGTGGGGAATTAGGGTGAAGCATTCAATAGATGGAGTTGTTGGCTATGATGAATCTATGCATGGACATTTCATCTTTGAATTTACTTGTTAAATTATTCCCCACGGTCTATAGGTTTTCACACCTTTTTTCCCTTGTCAAGGCTATTAATGTTTTTGGCAGAATGGGTATTTGACTTAATGTAGTAGTTTATGAGTTTATTTTTGTTGAGGGTTGGCACCTCCTGGCTTCTATCTGGTATTCTCTTCTTACGATCAATTGTGGAGGTAATGGTGGTGTTTATGGGGTTTCTCCTATTTATGTTGGGCTTGTGAGTCACTTATGGTTCTGGGTTGGCCAGTGTTGAAAGCGACTGAGTGTCATCTCTATTATAGTGTGCAATTATGTAACTTTTATTGGTACCTTGGCCCTGGATGTGAGGGGGTCGATTTCTCTAAGCATTGGGTGTGGAATTGGTGACCTCTTGTGGATCTTCTGCAACCCATTCATCGCCAGTGAGGCCATGCTCATAGAGGCATGGGACATTGCAGCTAGGAAGCAGAACATTGGGCAAAAGTTCAAGATTATGGGGAGGAGGTATACCAATAGCCAACTTCGTCCCCAGGCGAATGGGCTTTCCACGTCCATTTGATGCACTAGAACACTAAATTGAACAGGTCGTGACCATTATGGAGCAACTTGCTTATGACCGATAAGATGACCGGAATGAAATCATTACTTTCATGAATGACTTAAGGTACAATCAATGGTACATGAAGCCTAAACTAGTATCGTAGTGTCGAGGAAAGAAAAGACTCCAAGCAAGGCTAGATAGACTAGAGGGAAATTTGGCACATATTGTTAGGTCCTTATAATACTAGTATATCCCACATATTTCTATTGTTATTCCCATGTATCCCCATGTTTTTATTGGTGTTCCCCATAGAAGCCCACTATTTCTATTATTGTGCCCCATAGAATCCCACTATTGTTATTGTTGTGCCCTTACATTATTTGTTATGTAGGCTCTAATTGTATTGTGACCCCTTATACTCCTATATATACAAAGGAGGTCTTGTCATTTGTATCATCCAATAATTATTCATTTATGTAATGTAAAGGAATTTTTCCCCTTGAAGAAGAGAATTTTTAATTCATTGATCTATTTATTTGTGAGCCAGTTGCATAACATTTGGTTTCAGAGCTTTGGATTCTAGGGTTTCGCTGCTGCAAACAGGTCATCATGGAATTTTCGCTATAATTTTTTTTCTACGAGGCCTAAAAGCGTGACATTTTTCCCATGTGGTGTTGAGATCTTAGTGAACTTCATGTAAACATTTCATAACTTGGTTCCCTACAATTTCAAAGATATGATCTGAGGAAGTTAGAGTGTTTCAGAATTTTGTCTCAAACAAGCAACCTAGGGAAAATCGTCATAACTTTTGTTTCAGGCATCGGATTTGAATTTTGTAAAAAGTGGATAAACTTTCATAGACGATATTTTTTCATGTAGAAATTGTAGGGCCGAAGGTTGAAATAGTGACATGTGGCACTCCGTACACATTCGCTCTATTGAACCAGTCCATAATCAAGTGATCGTGGGAGATTGGGCATAACTTTATCTTGAATAATCCAAATTTGTCCTAATTTATGGCATTATAAATAAGACTTAGAGGGGTAACACAAGGCTAAATTTCAGATCTTAGAGATCCGAAAGTACAAAGATACAACAGTTTCATTTTGAGCTCCTTAAAAGCAAGAAAAAGGTGTGTATTTTTTAAAAATGTTTACATAAATTTTGTTTGAAAAATGAGTTTGAAGTGATCCAAGGGGCATATTTAAGCATAGATATCATTGTTTGATTCAAAAACTCCTTGAAACAAAAAAATGGACACACTAGTAAGCAATTGGAAAGCTCTTCTAAGAGGCATGAAGAAGAGTAAGAAATGCAACATGATATATCAAATTTACAAGACCAAGTGCAACAAATTTCACTCTCGCAAAAAGTAATAAAAAATGAATTAGAAGCCATGATGAATGTTAATATAGATGGTATAAAAATGGACATGGGAGTAAATATATATGGTATAAAAAGGGACATGGGATTTTTGAATGATGGTTTAAAAGTAGACATGGAAGCAATGATGAATGTCAAGATAGAGGGGTTGAATGAAGGTTTGGAAAAGTTACTAGAAGAAAGGCTTCGTAGTGGTGACAAGGTAATCCATGAAAATCATGTTAAAGGAAAAATGAATATGAATTACGATTTTAGAGACTCCAATGTGGGGTTTAATAACCTGGGTTTAAGTTTGATGGCAAGGATCTGGTAACTTGGATACTACAGATTGAGCAATATTTTGATCTACAGGATGTGCAACCCTCACAAAAGGTACATATTTCATCTTTATATTTAGAACCAAATCATTTTGACGGTATAGATGATTTTTTCTCATAAACCACTTGTCACCTGCTCAACCTTTACTGAGAAAATGGTAGCACATTATGAATATACAAAGAGAAACACTTTCTTTAGCCAATTGATAAATCTCAAATAAAAGGGTTCAATGGTGGAGCACATCGAAGGCTTCCAAAAATTGAATATTAGGGTAATCGATATTCCAGAGGAGCATAGGATTGATGTGTTCATAGGGACTTTAAAAAATAACATCCAACATGAGATTCGCCTTTGGGAACCTGATTCATTGGAGAAGGCATTTAGGGTGGCAAGAAAATTTGAAAGAAAAATTATGGCAACAAGGAAGTCTACCACTCACAACTATAAATATGGAAGTGTTGGTGCTCTTAGTCTTCTACAACCTACAAGGTTGACACCACAAAAATTGGAGGAAAAAAGAGCGAAAGGTCTTTGTTACAGTTGTGACAGAAAATACACTAAATGTCATAAGTGTGTTGAGAATAAATTATTCTACATAGATTGTAAAGAGGAGGAAGAAAAGGAACAAGAAACATCAAAAGAGGATGATATACACCAAGAGCCAACCCCATAGAAAGAAGAAATGAATTCGACCATATCTTGTAATGCATTGGTAGTAATTACCACTCCTCAAACTCTCAAGATAGAAGGATATATCAAGAAGAAAAAGTTAATAGTGTTGATTGGTTCAAGTAGTACCCATAATTTTATTCATTATAATAAAGCCAAGGAATTGAATTGCTTCCTATATCCAGCACTATAGTGTCATGTGATGGTTGCAAATGGAGGAACTATAAATTGATATGGAAAGTGCCATAATATCAAGCTAACCATGGGGAAATATGTATTGAATAGTCCAATGCTTTCCATTCCAATAGGTGGTGATGACATTGTACTAGGAGTCCAATGGTTACAATCTTTGGGGAGGAAAGGAAGTTGAATTAAGGGGTATCGCAAGGAAACTAGGAAATATAATCAGCTCTAATGGCATGACAAAGATTCTTAAGAAAGAACAATGAGGCGTAATTGCACAATTATGCTCACTAGGGGTTCAAACATCGAAATCATCTATTTCTCTAGATCTCCAAAAATTCTTGGACAATCATTCCAAGGTGTTTGAGACTCCCAAAGGCCTCCCACCTATTTGTGATCATGATCATGTGATTCACTTGATTCCAGGAAGTGTTCCTCCAAACATCAAGCCTTACAGATATCCCTATTCCCAAAATAGTGAAATTGAACATATGGTTGAAAAATGCTAGAGGCTGGTATAATTCAACCTAGTCAAATTTCTTTCTCTACTCCAGTAATATTGGTGCACAAAAAGGATGGATCATGGCATATGTGTCCAGATTATAGGGAGCTCAACAAGCTCACTATTAAAGAAAAATTTCCCACTCCTTTAATTGATGAATTGTTGAATGAATTTCATGGAGCAATTGACTTCACCAAGTTGGATCTTCATTCAGGATATCATCAAATTAGAATGAAGTCTGAAGACATTCAGAATTCATGAGGGTCATTATGAATTTTTGTTCATGCATTTTGGCCTTACTAATGCACCTTCCACTTTTCAAGGTTTGATGAATTCCATTTTAAAACCCTTCCTTAGAAAACTTGTGTTAGTATTTTTTGATGATATACTAATCTACATAAAGTCTTGGAAGGATCGTGTTCGACATGTTGACAAGGTGCTCAAACTATTGGCGTAGAAATAATTATATGAAAAAACCTCCTAATGTTTCTTTGGAGTATAGGAGGTGGAATATTTGGTTCATATTGTATCTCATGAGGGTGTTAAGGTAGACCCTAACAAAATTAAAGCCATAAAGGAATGGAAAATCCCCACAATGATAAATCATCCTCGAGGATTTCTCAGGTTGACAGGGAATTATCACAAGTTTGTTAAGAATTATGGGAGAACAGTGGAACCTCTAACATCATTACTAAATAAAGATACATTTTCTTGGACTCTAGAAGTAACAATGACCTTTGAACATCTTAAAGAGGAAACGTGCCAAGCACCGGTCTTAACTACGCCAAACTTCACAAAAACTTTTATTGTGGAATGTGATGCTTCAGGAAATGGGATTGGTGTTGTTTTAATGCAAGAAGGAAGATGCATTGCTTTTGAAAGTCGTCCAATCCAAGGAAAGTATTTACACAAACATATTTATGAGAAGGAAAGGTTGGCAAAATTACATGCACTAAAGAAATCCAGACCTTGCCTAACGAAAAGACACTTCAAGGTAGAAACAGATCATGATAATCTTAAATACTTTTTGGAACAAATATTATCTTCAGAAGAGCAGCAAAAATTGGTCACAAAGATGTTGGGTTATGACTTTGAAATCATCTACAAAAAATGGAAGCAAAATGTTGTTGCAGATGCACTCTCAAGAAAGGATGAGGATGTGGAAGCATTGCTTTGTGTCATTTCTATTATCCAACCTAAATGGATAACTGAAATAAGGGATGAATGGAAGAATTATGAAGAAGTATGGTCACTCATTTAAAATTTGCAGCAACATCTTAGTACATCTGATACATTTTGCTAGAAAAATGATTCATTATGGCACAAAGATTACTTATATCTTTGTAATAATTCCCGACTCAACAAAAAGATTCTTTTGGAATCGCACACCTCTCTCTTAGGAGGGCACTCGGGATTTTGAAAAACTTACCATAGCGTTAAGAAGGATTCTTTTTAGGATGGCCTTAAATCTGATATTTAGAAATTTGTGGAAAAATTTTGGTTTTCCAACAAAATAAAGTTGAGATGGTTAAGATCTTGGGTCTGTTACAACCTTTAGCCATTCCAAGTCATCGTTAGAGGAGGTACCAATGGATTTTATCATAGGTTTACCCAAGTCTAAAGGAAAGAGTGTTATCATGGTGATAGTTGATAGACTTACCAAGTATGCACATTTGTGTGCATTATCTCATCCTTTTAAAGCCATCACAATTGCTATTGCATTTATGGAAACAATTCAAAATCTTCATGGAAATCCAAATATTATAGTAAGTGAAAAAAATCCCATTTTATCTGGAAATTTTTGGATGAAATTATTTTCTTGTCTTAGTACTCAATTAGCTCATAGCTCATCTTATCATCCTTAATCTAATGGGAAAACTGAGATAGTGAACAAATGTTTGGAAGGATATCTTCGTTGCTTTGTATCTAACAAACAAACACAATGGGTCAAGTGGTTACCTCTAGCTGAATGGTGGTATAACACTTCCTGCCATACTACAACAAAAATAACCCCATTTATGGCACTTTATGGATATCATCCACCATTCATCACATCATATTTAAGAGAAAATTCTAAGGTTCAAGCAGTGGAAGATCACATCGAGCATCAACAATAAGTTCTCTAACTCTTAAAGGATAACCTCACTCTGGCATGGAATCGAATGAGACAACAGGCAGATCAACATTGTAGTGAAAGAAGTTTTGATGTAGATGACTGGGTATTTTTATGAATACAACCATAAAAATAAATGTCTCTCAAGCAAGACAAGAAGGATAATAAATTATCACCCAAGTACTATGGTCCTTACAAGGTGTTGCAAAATATTGGTATTATGGCATACAAATTGGAGTTGCTTACATCTTCCCAAGTACACCCAACTTTCCATGGTTCATGCTTAAATAAGGTTATAGGTGACAAGGTTCCAATTCAAACAGTGTTGTGAGAACTTGACGAGAGGGAAAAATCATATTTGAGCCTGAAGCAGTCACGAAAACAAGAACCCGACAGCTACAGAATCGATAAATTTCAAAGTATCTCATTAAGTGAAAGAACTTATCTACTGAATATTCCACATGGAAAGATGAGAATTTATACAGAATCATCCAGAACTACTCAAGCATTGAGGACAACAATTTTTTGAAGGAGAGGGGCATCTTAGGTCCCTATAACATTGGAGTATCCCCCTTATTGATATTGTTGTGCCCATGTAGCCCCCATATTGTTATTGGTGTGCTCCATAGAAGCCCACTATTATGATTGTTGTGCCTTTTTATTATTATTTTTATGTAGGCTCTGATTATATTGTGACCGCTTAGACTCCTATATAAGGTCTTTTCATTTGTATCATCCAAGAATTGTTCATTTATGTAATGTAAAGGAGGTTCCCCCCTCGAAGAGGACAATTTTGAAGTCGTTGATCTATTTATTTGTGAGTTAGTTGCATATCACATATGGAAGAACAAAATCACGTGGGAATTCTCCCTTCTCCACCTCCAGGAAGTAATTAGGGTGCACCATGTGCTGGGAAACCTTGTCTTTCGAGATGAAGATTGGTTGTATTTTGGTTTGGGGGGTTTTTCCTCTCTTCTAGGCAATTAACATATGGTCTATGGCTTTAATGTTGTTATTGTCAATGTTGTTTTATCATTATCTTTTGGCCAACAAGTCCAATAGGAGTGAATCCGAAAGTAGACTAGTACCGAGCTCCTCATG